>JAJVSH010000115.1:51746-246197 GCA_021460005.1 Tetramorium alpestre | reverse complement strand
ATATATATATCTTTCTTTCATTTACTCACAAGTCATCTTACTTTCAAGGACATCGGCTGGCGCAATGAGACTGGATAACAGGAGAGTATGGTCGACAGCATCCAGGATTCGGCTAGGTCGCACAGTCGATACTCGCGGTCAGATCTTTAAGAATCCGCAACTTCTGGCGAAAACTTTCCGCCAGAGTATTAACCCTCAGGGGGTTGGAAAATATCACAACTCCGTCTAAGACGGTATCTTACTTTAAGGATAGTAAATTGGAATACTTTTTCTCTTACAACAAAATCTTCGAAATTTAAAAACATAACTTCCGCTGTCAATAATATTATTTGTCATGTTATACTTTCGAAAATGTCTTATACACATGTATAAATAATTATATTATATTATTAATAAATAAGGATTTCGTGTCTTCACTTACTTCTCAGTAAAATATTTTAATTATATATCATTATATCTATTCTTAATTGATTTTATCAACCTATTAAATTATTATAACTTCTGTGGCATCGAACATATGAATATCTAAACACATAATAGTTTTAATTAATATTGTATATCTTATCTTCGATAAGAGGATCCTCAAACTTTTAAAGGCTCATTATAGGAACGTTTTTCGCGAATTGAAATAAATTTATAATTTCTTTACTTTTCTCTCGTCTCGTAAGAGGGTCAGTAATATAGAGAGATTCGGAATTGGTAGGGAGACGAAGGATCGGTGGGATGTGCAATGTATATGTTTCAGTTCACCTCTCTAATTTCCATAAGGACCGATTGGCGCTATCTGATGAATGGCGACCGCGCGCCTCGTGGTAATTAGGTATTCGGCGGTATCGAGAGAGATCCTATCGACGAGGGTTCGGATACGTTCTCTCTTTCTCTCTACCTTCCTTCTTCTCTCCTTCTCTTGATGGCGCTAAACAATTATGAATCCGACACGAGGATGGGCTTGACTCACCCTCTTGATTTCTTCTCCGTCATCTCTCTTTCTCTCTCTCTCTCTCTCTCTCTCTCTCTCTCCCTCCCGTAAGAAGAAGCGCGGAGATGTTAAATAACCAATAATTGAGCGGCGCTCATAAAATCTTCATTACACGCCGACGCTCTAATAAAATCGTCCACGCACTAATTTCACGGCCCTTATCTCGATTTGCCCCATTTTCGCTCAAGGGGATAACTGCCCTCTCTGTCTTTCCTCTCTCCCTCATTGCCTCCCACCTCCCCACCGCCTTCTCTCTAGTCACAGTAACGCTTCACAAGCCGGCAGCGGCGGCAGTCAGGCACACAGAAGAACGGGATGGGAAGAGGGGTTCTGGCTGGCAGGCTGAAGAGCGCCACGGGGCGGCATCGCTGAACGAGACAATCATGTTATCGTATTATTTATCCACAGCATCGTGAGTTGATATACATGTTATCACGTGATTTTTTTATGACAAAGACCGCGATTGAAGTGCCAACCGTGCGGCTTACCGTCCGTTAACGCGCCAATAAATAATCGCATCGCCGACCCTCGCTGATCCCGGTAAATTGAAGGCAGCGTATGCATTTGTTTCTCTCTCTCCCTCTTTCCCTTCTTCCTCTTTTTTTTGCTTATGGCAGGCAAAAGAAAAAAAAAAAATAATTCAACTGTGATCCATTTAAAAAAAATGTCAGCACTTTTTCACGCATTATTATACAATTTCATCTCAAATATATTCGGACCAAGCGAATAACGTCGTCCGCACTTATTGACGCAGGTTGTGCATTGTGCAGGTTGTGTTTATTCGCACTGATTTACTCAATTTGATTTTATTTGATGGTGTTCTTAATTTAAACTATTTTTTTATCTTCAACGAACAAATGACGAATGCTCCCTTCAAGTTTCTTTCTCTTGAAATTTGAACGCGGAGGACCCGGGCAAAATGAAGCGAGAATATCATTTTCGCGGGTTCTAAGCAATTCTCCCTTTTTTTTTCTCTCTTTTCTTTTTCCAGACCTGCTTCTTTTCCGGCGCCGGTAATTGGATGCGGCCAAAGCTTCGCCGCCGCCGTTTCCGAGTATGTGATCCGAGCGGACGCGCCGCGGCTCTGGTCCGTATAGCCGACTCGTTAGCCGAGCTACCTGCTAGTTAAATAATTAACATTTTGGTTAGAGTGTACTCCCTCTCCCTACTGTACCTGTTCCCCATACGTGTGCCCGTGTATGCGTGCGACCTTTGTCTACCCTCACTCCCTCTCGTCTTCGTCGTCCTATCTCGCTCGCCACGTCCCATTCTCCCTCGTCGCTCTTGCACCCCGCCGGGTTTCTCTGCTGGCAGGCATATAGGTACGCTAAGTTCGCCGATGTGCGGCCCCGTAACACGAGCCCCAGTTAGTCCACCACGCTGTCCACTGCACCTCGCTCTAAACCCACCCCTCCCCCCTTCGGGGGAACGGCCATCCTCTCCGTAACCTCCATCTCTCTCTTTCTCCGTCTCTCTCTTCCTGCGCCCTAGCACGTTGCACTCGGAGGCTTCGAACGCTACAGTCCGCACCCTCCACAGCGTGCATATTGCACGGTGCACTGTAACTATGCCCGCAGTCCTGAAATATACAGCCCACTAGAAACGCGTACCATATGCGTGTGTTGGAGCACGAGGATGTGTCAGTGCGTCTGCGTGTATATGCGTGGATGTATGTGTATGTGAAGTGGCACACCACACGACAGAAGAGCGAACGGCAGAAAGACAGAGAGGCGAAGAGACAAAAAGAGGGAGCGAGAAAGAGAGAGCGAGAGCGAGAGAAAGGTACGAGAGAGCGAGAAGGGCGGAGAGGAAGGGGAGCGAGAAGGGAACGGGGTTGGTTCCCCATAGCTACCCCTCTTTTGCTCGTCACCACGTTGAAAGGTGTATAGGGACAGGGAGCGCCCTCGCCGTACGCAGGCATGCTATTGCATACACACGTGACGTGAAACACACGTGTGATAACACGCGCGCGCGCGTGGGCGAGCACGAGGATGTGTCTAGGCGGCTACGTATGGCCGCTGTATCGCGCGCGTTAATGTACGTAGTAATGCATTATTAAATAATGTCCGGCCGTATACGTACTCGCCGGCCGTAGTGAGCCGGTGAGCGAAGAACATTCACCTCGCTCTCGCACACCGTAGAAGTCTAGGCCGTGCGAACGACGGAGAGCGAGCGGACGATCGAACGGACTTTCGATCCGCGGCTGTGCGACTGCTGGCCGAGTTCAGGGTTCGCGGCGCCGTTCCACCGAAGGAACAATCGATTTTTCCGTCTACCTTCGCTATCACGGTGTTCCGCAACACCGTAACCGACTGCGAGATGCGAGGGACAGTCGCTGCCGATCGATTAATATTTACAAATGAGAGACAATTTGGATTTTCGGACGTTTCAAAGTTAAAAATTTAAAGAGCGGTTGCGCAAAAGTTACATCTACTTTATAATTGTTTAGAGAAATCATGCTAATGTAATTAGAGTTTATGATGAAATTAAAGTTTCGAAAAATGTGCTACATGTCGTAGTTTAATTTAACAAACTAAAATCCTTACATTGTTAGATAATATTTGTTCATGCAATATTTTATAACAACTAAATTAAATATAAATTAAATATATCTTGAAATAATTGTAATAATTTTAATAAAGTATTGTTATACACTTTGCGTATATAATATTTTTAAAACGTATGAGCCTTGTATCTTGAAAACTGAGAAATCATAATTTCCTAAACATCGTTAATTTTAATGAGGAAAGGTTGAACTTTCTCGAAATTCAACTTAAATCTTGTTTTTAAATATAAAAAAAATATTACGTTTTAGACGATATTTTTTTCATTTTATGAAATCGATACAATAACACATGTTTTTAAAACCATTGATTATCACGCGTCGTACGACGAGAAGTGATATATTACGATTTGTCGGCGCGCCGATTAGTCGGTTTTACGATGCTCTCGGTGCGCCCTGTTCTCTACCGAACTACCATTTATCAAGTCGTCCTGATTTCGTCTGTCGGGTCACAACATCGGGCATTAGAAGCAATTGGCAGTTTACGGTGACGGATCAGGTAAATCTCCACCGGCTGGGAGACCTTTTCTGGCGATGTCGTCCTTGTCGTCCGAGTGTCCATTGCTCGGCTTACGTGGCCGAACTCGGTCGTAGTTTCGAGGCTGATTTAATCTTCAAACAATCCGCATCACGACGTGGTTTCGGGTCTATCGGTTTGTTTGTCCAGCCACGGTTGTTTGCACCCTTCACTACCTCTCCCTTGCATCCGTTCTCTCCAGTGTCCCGGCAACTATTCGATTCTCTTTCTCTCCCTCTCATGTCGTTCTCCTCGGCTGCTTCCTTTCCCCTCCTCCCCCCCCTGCTTCTCGGTTGCCCCACGAAGCACATGCCTACAGCAACTTAGGAGTCGCCAGTGAGTCTGGACCCTAACAAGAAACTTACCCTTCCGCCCAAGCGCCCCTCTGCGCAGCGCCCCGACGTTGTTCCACCGTTTCTGCTAGAGAGAGGAGGAGGAGGAGGAGGAGGAGGAAGTGGAGGTGGAGAAGGTTGATAGTAACAGGGTATGGAGAATGTGAGAAGAGAGAGCGAGAGCGGAGGGACGAGCGAGGGGTACGCGTTAGTTGGATGAAAGCCGGGATGCGAGTTTCGGTCTACGAAGGGTGGAGATCGGAATTGTGGGGGACTCGGTGGTGTCCAGGGTGGCAGCCACGATGGCATTACCTAAGGGTCTGCCTTGGAAGGAAGACGGAGGAAAATAGGAGCGAGAAAGAGAGACGAAGACGGCGAAGGGGCGAAAGAAAGAGAGGCGAACAAAAAGAGACGCTGACGGAAAGAGAGAAGGTGCAAGGGAGACGGGCGGTCAGGTTGGAAGGAGAGACTCTTTGCAAAAAGACACTGGAGGACAAAGGGGTATAAGACCAACTGGACAGACGACTCGGGTTCGAAACGAACAAAGGAAACGTTTAATCCCAACGTGTTACTTGGAAGAAACCATCGCTCGGTCATCTAGCATTGTGCTTGGCTGATCTCATTGTTCTTGCTTCTTACATTCTCGAAATTAGTCATGTAGCGGCGCGAAGCCGACAAAGTTTGGGGACGATACGGACCAAAAACCGAGCTCGCTGTTCGCCAAAATAAAATTGAAAATTCCACATGCCCGATCGATATATTCTCTTCTCATCGATTTATGAAATTAATTATATAAGAACAAATCATGTCAATGAATGATTACGTGTCACACTGTTGTCGGATATTTTCCACATCAGGAAAAACCGTCAGGGAGGATATGTGTAACGCCTCGATGCGCAATCTGTCCGAATAAAATTTCAGATAAAATGTGCGCTTTTGCTGATCGAATTAAACACAAAATGCATTTTTCCATAAAGATATACATTTACAAATAATTCAAAGGGAGAAAAAAGATTTTTTTATCTTCAGTATTTCTATTATCCTTTCATGTATTGCATCATCTTTTTTTCTTCTTACATATATTTTCGATTATTTCATTAAA
This sequence comes from Tetramorium alpestre, assembly GCA_021460005.1. NCBI lineage: Eukaryota > Metazoa > Arthropoda > Insecta > Hymenoptera > Formicidae > Tetramorium > Tetramorium alpestre. Next base: position 240,704 of record JAJVSH010000115.1, on the reverse strand, counting down.
ATATTTAGTGTAAGTTATACATTTAATAAAATATTGCATAATATTCCTCTTGATTCATTATTGATCTATTATTGGCTATTAATTAAATTATTCATACCAATGGGTATAAGGTAAATCTTACCATAGAACACTTATCATAAAATATTAAAGGAGATGATTTGTTAAAAAAAGATATTATTTTCTGGGCAGCACAATGGGCTTATCAAAAAATATTAATTCTTATTGTAACATTTTCAAACGTGCATATCTTCTTTATATTGTTCAAAGGCATACTTTTTTAAGAGAATAATATTGAAAATCTTCGAATTTTTTTACTATAAAAATATTGTAATCAATAATGATTGCAATATTTAAAATTTTTTTATTTCAAAAATTGAGCTTGAGATTTAGTCACAAATATATAAAAGTCTTATTATATATATTTATCGCACTTAACATAAGAATATCCGAGCTGGCATTAAACGTGAAGATCGTCATACTATTTTACTATCGAATCAGATATTCCCTTCTCCGTTTATTACGAATTATACTTCCTTTTTAGAACATTCATAAGCTCGTTTTTAGAAACTATTATGTTTAAATTAACAATTAGCAATTATATTTCTAACTTCTACCATATTTTTATCACAACGATTCCCTTGTAAACGTTGCTACTTTTTGCAGTGAATATATTATTCGACACTTTGTATTAATCATAAATCTATTTTACTGACATCATTTTAGTTTTGGTTAATCAAACCGTAAGACTCCATAGAGGCGTCATAAAATTTTATTGATTCTTAGAATAGCGACGAAAATCATGGCAAGAACCCTCTCTTTCTCTCTCTCTCTTTCTGTGAAAGATAACTGTCTACCTTCATCCAGGGCGGTGTGACACTTCCCTTCGTCGACGTTCCTACCCCTTCATGGAAGACTGGAAGGTTTTTTGCTTCAGGCGATTCGGAGAAATGGTCAGGGAGAAAAGGCAAGAGGGACGAGGAGGAGAAGGGAGGAAGAGAACAGGAACCCAACCTAAGAGACTCGATCCGAGAAGAGAGCGCGGCAAAGGCTAGCGGAGAGAATAAGGGTAGCCTGAGGGGTCGGTGGGGGTGGCAGGAGATGAAATGGGAGTAAAGATACGAAAGGAGGACTCAGCTAGGATCCACGGGGACCACCTAAGGTATAAAGGACGACGTTCGGTCTTTCCACCCCTATATTTGTCCCCTCCGCGCGTCCCGTCCTCCACCGTTCTATATATACGTATATGTCGATGTGCAGGTCCAATGTATACGTGTACACACGTCCCCGCTCCTGGATCTATATAAGCTCCACACGCTATATAGAGATAAACGTATATATACAGGTGCACAAGGCGCGTGTACGTATACGTCTATCACAAACACGTGTATTGCATTGTATTAAATCCGTTAACGTACAGCGGCTTATCTCTACGGGAGACAGAAAATTTTCCACGAAGGGCTCTCGTAAAATTTTCCATTTCCCTCGCCCGCGACGCAAAGTCGACGCTGCGAAACTTACATCTAGAGCTTCACGTTTCTTTCAGGCGCCGCATTTGGATGACGCCTTAATTACCTTCCGCGCTTCTCGCGCGATCGCGTTTAAATTGCTGTTTTCGATGTTCGCCTGTGCATGACTTTACGCGATATAAAACGCCATGATAAATCAAGTGACAGTTCCAGCTCGCTGTCACTGTTTCGCCAGAACTCGGCGAGAAAGTCGTACGGGGTGTGTAAGAAGGATGACTAGGTGAGAAAGGCGAAAAGCGAGAGGAGCAGAGAGAGAAAAAAAAGACAGAAGGGGCTGGCAAGGACTAAGAAACGTGAACGGGAGGTGGGGGGAGGGGGAGGCGACTCCAGAGAGACGAAGGAGAGCTACACTGAGAACATATCCCTACTTGAGAAGTTCTCCACGCCACTTTCCGCCTCTATTGTGATTTATGCGCGCGATGAGGGTGGCTATAACATGGGTTTTAGACTCCGACGATCCCCCCTTCTTTCCCACCCTCCCCCATTCTGCGACCCGAGAGATGGACTGCACGATCGCCTTCAACGAGATCACAAAGAATTTCCCGAGTCGGCGGTCCATACCAAACAGGGCCTCGCGTGAAGAATCTTGCGGGAGAAGAGATGCACTTTTCGATTTTGCGCGACAAGACGCGCCTGCTACTTGGCCGAGTCCGTAATCTTGCTCCTCATCTGTCAGCTATAATTCAATTTCCGACCGGTCTGTCGTCTTGCGAGGACAAGGATGACGATTACGACGAGGACGACGACGACGAGAGCGACGCTGTTTCTTTCCGTCCCTCCACCACTTTGGCGAAAATCGTTATTCGCGCCGGAGCGACGAATGCACTCGCTCATATTAAATAGAAGAATAATTTAATTTCCTCCGTTACCGCGGATTCGCGCGCTGGATTGACGGCGGATTGATTTACGTTAAGTGCGGCGTGCAACTTTAAAGCGCGCTCCCGTTTGCCCTGCCGCGCCAGAGTATATAAAGGGTCTAAATCCGGTTGATCTGTTTTTGGTGGTATTTTTCACGTCGCCGCCGGACGCACGCGATGAATATATCATTTAAGTGGAGGGCGAAACAAATATCCGGTCTCGTGTCAAAAGTTATATTTACTGGAACACATCCGTGTGGTAGAACGATCAAAGTAATAGATATGCGAACGGGCTACAGATTTTCCCCGATGCTTCACGCTCCCGTCGAATTTGATTAGTGCTTACTATTTGTTATCGCAAACTGCCAAATTCCCTATTCCATATAACTTAAGGAATAAAATTTTTACAACTGCGTACGGAAAATGCACGCGGAAAATGCAGTTCAGTGTCACAGATAATTTCGAGATATTTTGATATATTTGTAACATACCGATCGTTCTAGCGGAATTGTGCATTACCTTTAACTCTTGATTTGAATTAAAGAAATATCCTTACGACGATAGATCTGACATCGTAAAAAAGTCACATCCAGTCGATAGATCCCAATCCATTAATCACATGCATAGTGTTAACATTCTATTTTCATGGCAATCGGCGTTAACACGGTTCATATTCAAATCCGTTTCAATCGATCCGGCTCTATTTCGGGGGCCGCATTGCAAGATTGACCTCATCCTATAGTTAGCCTCCGGTTACCGAGGTGAGGATACGATTCCCGGAGGTTTCTGTTTGCAAAACGTAGCCGTAAGCGCGTAACTCTGTTTGTTTAATTAAATTCACGTAAATGCCGCGGGCCCGTAACTAGCGATCTATGAAATAAAAGGCAACGCGCAGGTATCGTTGCACCCGCGCACAACATCGCCGGTCGCAACTTTGCAATCCTTTGTGGCGCCGTTCGATGGCGGACGATAACACGCGTGATCCTAAACGGGGAAAGAGAAATATGATTAACTACCGAGTTCCGTTGAAATCACGGTGATTTCACGGAGGGAAAAAGCAACGCACGACGTAACTCTTTCGGAAAATACAAAAGGCATTAGCAGGCTCCAATTCCTTTGACATAAATTTGCACAAAGAAAAGACACGTATAGCCATGCAATATACTTTACTCGATATATTAGAACAAAACGAGAATGACGTATCTTACTTAGCAATAATATCTTTCTCTGCCTCGCATAATATTATTTCGAACAAGATGATATGTACAAATGCTCTTTATCAAAAGAACACAGATACACGATACGACAAAACACGCTGTACTCTGATGTATCATGAAGGGCGCTCCTTTTGGCTTGCGACTTTTCCACGAATATAACAGCTCCATTATTCGAACGAGTTGCACAACGTATGTTGTACTATCATAAAATCCCGCAGTTTTTGAAAGAAACGGAAAACATACTTGTTCACTCGCTTGACGGTTGAACGATGGAAAGCCGTACACATGCGCAGGAATGGATTTCCGGCAGAAGAAAGCGGGACTTGTTTTTGGAATATTTCATACCGCGGATAAAACTAATACTATTTACATAGTATGTATCGTAATTAGTCGCGTGATACAACACAAGTTTGTTTTACTTGCACTTTATGCACACAGATTCTTTGCTCTCTCTCTCTCTCTCTCTCTCTCTCTCTCTCTCTCTCTCTCTCTCTCTCTCTCTCTCTAACGTCCAAGAATATATCTCATCCCATTTGAAATTCAGAAAGAGGAGTACATGCAGAATAAAAAGAATTATAGATAACAAGAGATTTCGTTTTAAGTTTATATCGACCCCGCGCGATCAATTATAAAGATTAATAAAAAGGCATCCTAGATAAATATAAAAGATATCACTGCATCACACAATTGTTAATAGAATTAATTTTATTTATCTTCATTATCGTTTGCGGATCCTAGATACGTGGCCAGCTTTCACCTAGGCACCAAGATAGACTCTGCAAAGGACATAGGGTACGCCCAGAGCGGACGAGGCTCGGACAGATGTGAAAGGAACGGAGGACGAGCAAAGGGAGGATAGAAGCGGGAGGCGGGCGGTTTGAAATGACCGCCGAAAGTCACAACTCGGACTCAGTCTCTCGCGGGGGCGCGTGACGGGTGGTGGGTGGCGGTCGTAAGGGGGTTGGTTCGCGGGGGATGTTCCATACAGTCGCGAGCGGTATGGGAAGTTAGAGGTGGACGAAAGCCCTCGCAGAGAAATTAATATCGCCCAGCGGCGGCGTTCACCTCTTCACACACACACATACACACATACACACATACATACGCATACATACAGACGCATACGGATACACGTACGTAAGCGCAGAGCGCACGACACGTGCACATGTACCGGTACATATACCGTGCGGCGCGCACATAGCGACGGCGATACATACAACGCGGATACGTTCCTCTCTCGGCCGTGTCCTTCTACCTCCTCACCGATGTGTCCCCTCACCCCTCCCTCGATTCAACCCCAAAGGACTCCCTTACTCTCCGACATAGGGTATAGCGAAGAGTGACGGGCGGGAAGGGAGCGGAAGGGCACGGTGTAGGCGAGCGGGGGCGGTTGAAACGGGTCGGGGGGAGAGGGGAGGGGGAGAGTGAGAGGCTGAAGGGTGGCGAGGAGTGTGAGTCGAGGTAGCAGAGAGAAGTTGGGTTTCATCTCGAGGGCTCGGGGGACGGCGGTGCGGGGGGAAGGGTGCGGCAGGATAGAGGGTGAGAGACTCCGTAATATAGGATGGCTTGTGTGCGCTGGAACGAGTCTCACAGAGCTACCCGTCTCCCTCCGATTCTCCTCTGTTGCCTTCTCCTCTCCTCCCCTATCGCGCGCTTTCCTCCCCTTCCCTCTTCCCCCGCTCACCCCCGGCCGGCTCCCTGTGAGTCTCTCTTTCGCTCTGGATCACCTCTCTCCTCTCTCCCATCCACGGATCCACCTTTCTCCTGCTTTCTCTCCTGTCTCAACCTCCTCCCCAACCCTCTTTCTCGTTCTCCCCGATACGTAGAGACGGAGGGAACTGTGCACGCTATACACACGTGCTCTCACGTACATGCGGCTCCAAGGTTTTTGCTCGTGGCGGCCAATACTCTCCGACAACGAGGACGATCCCTTCTCATCTGGGGAAGAGCAGGGAGGGGAGAGGGGGGACACGCGGACGGCGGAGGAGATACGATTTTACCCAGCTGCCGTGGCCGAGACATTTTTTCCCTATCTAGGGATAACCTCGAAACTGGAGTAGTCCTGCCTGGTCATGAGAGCTCCGAAGGAGAAAGACTCGGCCCCGGATAGAACGCCAAGCGCCCCTCTGCCCTCGTCCTTCCCCTTCATTCGTCTGCCCATCCTCTACTCATTTTTTTGCTGGAAGTCGAAGGATCCTCCCGGCTCTTACGTGACTTTTCCCCGTAGAAAATAACGCGGTGCCGTTTTCTTTCCGTGTCACTCTCGCGCGCCGGGGATATAATATATAATACTGACCGAGGAGGGCAAAAATATTCTCGGACATGAAACTTGGAGAAAGATCGCGAACGATAAATAATCCCGATACAAACGTCCGCGACGCGTCAAGACGAGATCGCCGACAAAGGATACCGTCGATACCGAAAGAATTGAACTTTTCCAAATCTGAGGTATTCGGTTGGTTCTCTGCGGAGAGACCTAAATCTTTCGTAGTTGCGCCCCTCCTTGGAAATTATTTTACGACGATACTTCTTGTGGCACGATGATTTCGCCGGTGCCTGTTCGGCGCGTAATAAAAAGAATAACCCGTAGCTCCCCATGACTGGGTTATCGTCAGGGCTGGGATGGCTGACGGGGACGAGATAGGGGGAGCGAAACGATCAGGGACAAGTTTTGAGTTGAAGTACCTGCATGGGATTTTGTATTACAAATCGTTATCTCACCGGACTATTCAGATCTAAAAAGGAAAAGATTATCTTCGGTCTCCTTTTTATCTTGTTGATTTTTCACTGTATGATAAAAAAAGTTCTTTACATGTACAGAAGCATACTAGGCAAAAGAAATATGAGTTAAGAATATAAGGGAATTTTAAAATTTATTTTTGGAAGATAATTCCAAATCTCACGTCAAATGTAGCCTACTACTTTCTAACGCGATTAAATAATTTATGCCATTTTTTTCAGAAGGAGTTTTCTTGTTTTTCCCCTCTAATTAGCGCCCTCTCTAAATTAACAAGTTCATTTATGGAAACATGCATAACGAACGGAGCTTTTCATCGCGAGTCGCAAATATCGTCTTACATGCGCGAGCGATAACTCCACGCTTTCGCCTCCACCTTACGCACTTTGTTCCATCTGCATGCGGAGAAGAAGCGATGGCGAGAGAGCGTGGAACGTTAACGGACGCGGTAATGCATTATGCTACATTCGTGTAATAAGGTATGATAACGTAACTTGCATTACCGGACGTCGCGCTCGCGCTAACGATAATTGAGGCGTTGAGAACGCGAGAACGAGATTTTTCTCTTAGCCCGGTCTGTAACGTACTGGCACGTATAAAATTAAATCTGATAGTGATGTACACGTTGCGATATAATATGGTCCTTCTAGGAGAAATCCCGATTTAATTTCCATATCCCAGTATAGGAACTTATCCGTCTTTGAGATACTCACAGACGTAACAGCGATCTATCAATTTTCAGCGTTATATATGTATTCTATCATTTTCTCCAAATTTAATATCGCCGACTAACAAGCACAAATATTCATTCGCCACGTGTGTGTATGTGTATAAATATTTATGCACGTTAGAATATTAATCATTTTAACTTTAGATGTTTTGCGAAACATCAGAAAAAATACATATTTTTCTTAATGTCTATATAACTTTATGCGCATTATTTTATCTTACTAATTATATCTTTATCTGATTTTAGAACAGTGCTTTGAGCAAAAAGTTGCAAAGTCAAAGATATTTCAGTCTCGCTATTTTAGCTCTTATAATAGACCGTTTCGTTTCGAATATAGCGGATTTGTAAAGTTGACACCCCAAAATGTGAATTTTTACAAAATTGATATAACATTGTCCACAATTTGCTCACTTTTGTCCACAAATAATTGTTGTATGTCCATCTTGCAAAAAAATTAAAAATAAACAAAAAATTTCATTATCAGCATTCCTAAGTGCGTTTTTAAAAATCATATATGGATTCCGATTGTGTGCATCTTTGTCCCTATTTATTCATAAACGATCGCTTCTTGTCTATTTTACGAAAGCAAAATAAAAATCAATAATTATTCGCAAATCGTAATGTGACGAAAAGAAAGATATTTCGCGTGTATCTTTTATGATCGGAAATCCGAAAACGTTGTCGGGATGAAGATAATTAACAAATTAGCACGATGGCGGAAATATCAGTGCCGCGAAAATTTCCGCGAGTCTCTATCGTGACGGTATTTCGCCGCAGCGAAACTTCCGCCTCTCCATTTTCGCCGCCAAACGCACAATTACGAGGAACCGCGCGCGTTTGAGCAACATCGTAACGAGACCGGGCATAAATTTTACCGCACGGACGGGCGTTTTCGCGAAGTTGCGCCGCGATGCTTGGTGCGCGGCGGTGGCAGTGGGTTTCCAGCGGAAACTTTTCGCCGCGCGGAAACGCGATGCATTATAAAACAGCGCCGGCGAGAACCCTTTGCTTTCGCGGCGAGATCCCGCGGTAACTGGCATTGCTACGATTCGCAACGAACGCGTGATAATCGCGTGAACGTTGAAACACTATCATGCGTAGATTGTGAACTCTGTTCCATGGACGTATTCGTTGATCATAAATACGTGTTACGTTTAGCTATCGTTACAATCATTCCAAAATATATTTAACTACATTTGATATATATTTTACTAGAAAATCCATTATATTGTGGATTTTCTATGGAATTTTTATAAAAAAAAAAAGAATTTAAAAATTAAATTGCTAGGAAATATTTATTTCTCCGCTAAATTGAACAAAATTTGTGTAAGTAAATTAAATCTAATTCTCAGAAGCGCAAACGTCGAACTTAAAATCGCATCAGCGGGGGTAATCTTGAGTATTTCTTTAATTAGCAGAACGAAGGGAGATGATAAAGTCGTAGCGTAAAGGGTGCAACGGCCGGACGCATAAATTGTTGCGGCTATTTTAAGATTTCGGGGCGAGTTTACGCGGCAGTTAGAGGCAAGCGCCGCGAAACGCGTCCAACGGTCATCCCCTTTATTCTCGTTCCTCTCTCGTTTTTTCTTGTTCCCTCTTTTTATTTCATTCCGCCGCCGCCCCCGACCACCGCATACATATAAACCCGAGCGGGAACATAAATTGTCGCTGTTACGCGCCCAACGCTCTCTTAAACACCGGTTTACCAACAGATACACGGGGAAAATGTCGGTCAATGAGTTCAACAGTGTTGTAGTTGTATCTGTGATCGGAAAATAAAGGTCCAGTCCGCATCGTGCGTGTTTTGATGAAAAAACATTGCAGGCCCGCGGGTATATGAAGAGAATTCTGTTATTATGATACAATTCTATTACTATCAAATATTAACCACTTCTAGGCATTAATAGCTTATGATCCTATCGTTACCCCTGCTTCCCTTGGTAATAAAAGATTAAGAACTCATCAATCACGACCCTTCGAAGCGATATACTTTGTAATTCATACATAATTCTAAATAGGCGTCGTAATGTTATAGCACATTATGTACATTATGAAGCGACATTTGGATAATACATCGGTAATCTTGCAGTCGTCGAAGACCTTTTTACATACCTAGGTACGAACGAGTCACGTTTCTACGCGCGAGGATAGAGGACTTTTTTCGTGGTCGTCCTCGCGCCATGGATTTCACGCTAATAGTCACGTATCCGATTAACCGATTCGCTAATTAAACCTTTAGCGGTACCGTCGGCCAGCCGCAGCACTCGAAGGTACGCACGCCTCCAGCTCCCATACGTAGATGTATGCGTGTATACAGTATGTACGGGGAGAGGAGGAAACGGAGGGGACCAACGGATATCCAGGCTGCGCGGGATGTTGAAGAGACAGAGAGTGGCTATTCATTAATAATCCTAGAAAATATTTAAATCGATGTATTTTTACTACTTTTGCTTATTGTACGTTTCCCGACACCGTAGAGAATTATAATTCGAAAAGACATTTCTAAAGAATTTCTAAAATTTTACTTCGGATACATTAGTTTCTTTTCATTTTTAATATCCTTTGCTTTAGGTTTTAAATCTTATTTTGAACAACGGTCCCTTTTCATTTCAAATATTCTTTGAAGTTTTAGCTTCAATAGATCCATTAGATAAAAAAAAAAAATCTTTCATATTGTGAGACAACAAAATGTTCATTTTCACGTAAAAATCATTTATAATCCTTTACTAGTATATAATAATAGTATAATAAATAAACTTTAGAAGACGGGAAGCCTATTTTTAGAAGGGTCGCTTATTTTTTGTAGTATAATACAATATTACATATAAAAGAAATTCCACGAAAATCTAAATAATCATGAAAAAAACCAGCTCGTTCTCTAAAGGTTAATGATTTTTTTTTAGAGTAATATAACAGTACGGATATATAATTTTATATTAAAAAATCTCTTTTACACACATACATATTCTTTGTCTTGATTTTTAAATGCACGAATATGGTGATACAGCTTTGTAGATCTGTAATCGATAACCGAGAGAGACGATGACGAAACAAGAGGGGGTCGTGATGGATGAATATAGGTATCGAGCCTCTCTGTAGTCGTCATATCGGCACGAGCCGTGATGTCGCTCATATATGTAATACGTGTATATGTGTGCGCGTGTGAGGCCACGTGTCCGTGATGGGAAGCCGGCTGAGGTGGTCTGCGGTTATTTCGGTGATTGGTTTTATCGCGTTGGCAACGGTACGCGAGCTCAACTCCTGTACGCGCGACCTTCCTCTCCTCTTCCTTCTCCTCCTCTCTTTCTCTTTCTCCTCGACATCTGATTGCACACGTGCGTGAGCGTATATGTATATGAATTTGCCGGATATTAGCCGACAGGCTGTCCTTGTAAACTGTACAACGAAATTTGAACGTATTCACGCCCTCGTGAGATGTCAATAGCCCTCTCGTGATAACTGCAATCTCTTTTTTTTCTCTCTATTTCTCTACGGATAAAGATTCGGGAAAAGATAAAAGCTTCGGTCTTATAACAATCTAATTTACTTTAAGGAATCTAAAAAAATTGATATTTTAAAGGTGATGTAAATCTGAATTGTCTTAAAACTCCACAATTCATTTACTGAAATTCTCAAAAAAGTGAATTAGATCTCTTTTTGTCGAAATTTTTCAATAAATACTGTTTGCTTTTAAAAGTTTTGATACATCTTATTATAGCTATTGTCCTAAATACATATTTGGTTAAGAAGGTTGTGTCATGCTGTATGAAATTTTCATAGTCGCTATAAAAGTTTGTATTTCTTAATATCTGGAGAAATAGGTCTTAATAAAAATGACAATAATCGATTATTCCTAACTCGTAGACGCAAATATTCGAGTGTCGATTATTCTTAATTTTAGAACTTGATAATTTCGCGAAGATTTATCTAAGAGGTAACTGTGTTGTCAGTTTTCGCTTTCATTAAAGTTAATAATTTTAAAATTATTAAATAACGAAATCGGGGCATTTTGTAGGTAAGCGTTCACTTTGTACCCTTAATCGAAGGCCGACCAAATCACCATGGGTGTCATATTCTCCAAGGATTAATGGACAGAACACTAAAGAGAGATTTTGTGGGCGTTCGCATCGAAACACCCTGTATACGTGCGTTTACGACATATCCGGGGAGTGCATTCCCAGTAACCCGGGATGCACCACGCTGCGCGTATACGAGCTCCATGTACGGGATCATACTCAAGCCGGCATACGTGTGCATGCGCGCACGTATATAGGGATCATACGTGAATGCACGTGATCGTGCGGCCGGTGCACTCGGTCCCGCCTTTAACGCAAAGGGAGACCGAGCCTCGGCCGAGTAGGTAGATCCTGAAGTGGGTGGCACCCACCTCACTGGTGCGATGATAGCGAGGTACGTGAACCCATGTGCGTGCGATATGCACGCATTCGTAATTATATACGGTGTCTTGAGAGAAAACGAAAGTACTCCTCGATCGGCAGTTTTTCCAATCTAGAATAAAAAATATGGCATTACGCACAGGTGCAGAGCTATTAATAAATCATAACAGCCTAATAGTGCGTAATACGTTCAACAAATGCAACTATAATGACTAAACGAGCGTACGTAAATTATGCTAAATGTCCTACCCTCCATAAAGCATTCGTTATAATATATTGTAAAAGCATTCGTTACAAAACAGCGATGAATGAGACGCTTAATATGAGATATCGATAACTTATTCTACGCTCCGAAAGATATAATTTCTCTTCCATCTCTTACCCTCCTTCGGCATTGAATTTAATAAAGACTCAAATCTCTTTAAATAAGATTTTTTTAAACTATAATTTGATTTACGTTTTGTTGCAGTTCACCGATCCCGAAATTATTTGCCTGCGATTTCGAAATAGCATTAGTGTTTCCTCGTCGGCGGAACATTTCCGTCGGAGCATCGCAGCGACGTGAATTATAGAAGGTTCCTATGGATTTTCTAGGGAACGGCCGAGTGACGTAAGTTCGATGTCCTGGGTTGGTCCGTTTGCGAAAAGGGTCGATCTATTCACGCGACTGGCTCGGAGCGGGCTCGGCTATTTCGATATTACCGTGTGTTACGAGTCCGCGGAAAAGCGGAGGATAATTTCAGTTACTATCTTACGCGCTTTTAGAAAGAATCCTTAATTATTTGTGGAAACCGCCATCGTCATTTTGAGCACGGAGTTTCAGGGCGTCGGCTAATGAACTATTACGTGGCGAGTATTGGCTCACAGATATCGACCGGCTGCCGTGTAAAAAGTAAACGTACTTTAAATGATCCTTAAAGTATAATTGTCCTAGAAAATCCACGACAAAGACACGTAGTAGCAAAATAACGAATCGCTACTTACGAAACTTCTACTTAACAGTGTGGAGTACAGATTGTAATTAAATTCGCATTTGCGATATTATTTTGCATGTTCATGTAATATTCAAATGGATCTGAATCTCTTAAAAATTGAGAGTAGGTAATAATTGTTTTAATCTATCAATGATTAAATTATTCTACTTTTTTTTTATGTTGAGACTACAGCATTAATTTCCATGCACTTTTATAAAAAAATGTCCTTTTATAATTACAAAAAATAGATAGGATTAAAAAATATCAAGGTAAGGTATGAAAGATTAGAGTAAAGCATGTGTCTAATATGTAATATAATTTTAAAAAACGAAACCATATGATTGCGTTCGTACATATTCAGCATTAACGAGCAAGCGCGATCGCGCTTTTAGCGATATACACAGAGCGCACGATGCTCATGTAACACATTCTGCTGTCGTGCTTTGACTATCCAAATTACGAGATATTAATTATAGAGCTAACGCGACGGACAACGCCGGCGTCACGCAGCGCGGGAGCGAGCGCGATATCGCAAAACCCACGTAAATAATTCATGTCGGCGCGATCGAACCGAACGTGAAACCGATCACCCGTGCCCTCCTCTTCCGCCGCTGCCGCCACCGCCATCCTATCATTGGCCACGCCGCGTAACACAAACAGGCGTCGCGATGATCGCGGAGCGCCTAGCCCGCGGAATCGCCGGATCCAGATTTATCCGGCTCTCATGAATAGCTGATTCGCCCGCCGCCTAATTGGGAACAACGGGTACAACGAGCGTGCTGTTATTTGTACGCGGCGTCGTCGGTGCGCGAAAACTGGACTACGAGCGTGCGCCTTCGGAAAGAGGAGAAAGAAGAGCTCTCTCTGTTTTTCCGACGCTTTTCTCCCTCCACAAACCAGACTTCTAATCATAATTCCGAGAATGATCGATAAAAATCGAATTATATTTTTCCTTCTACTTCAAATCCTTTCTCTTCTTTTAAATCTTTTATAGTAATCGTTTCATAATTGTACGTTCATCATCAAATGAAGTATCAATGACTTAGCCTAATACGGTTAAATTAAATTATCATTCGTCTCATTTTCTGATTAGAATGGGAGAGTAAAATTTCTTGAAACTCCCCAGAATTTCACGGTATTCGTTATGACATGATTTCAACGCTTACTGCATCCTACACGGCAATCCTAAATTTTCAGAACACGTTCTCCGTAAGTGGAGAAACGACAAGATGGTCACGATACGTCGGGTAGACGCGACAAAACTATGTATCTCCAGACGAGTAATGAATCCGACGATGCATCAAATTGCCCTTTACGTCAAATCCCCCGTTAGATCAGGTACTCGCTCGTGAACTGCGACGAAAGTTCGCACCTCCTTGGGGATGCTTTCGCGATGAGTTTCGCCGTTTACCAGATGACTTTGTGACATGCGCGTCTCATCCGCTCGTTAGCTATCCATCTCGGCCAATCCTACGCCGGATATTAATTAGACCGGAGCCGTGCGAAGCTCAGGTCCGATCTTGTGCCCTTCGAAGATCGCGACGCGCGATTTTTAGAACATGTCTTGATAAAGAGCAGAATATTTGAATACTGTGCACACGCGAATGTAATCTCACGAAATTAATCCTTGCAATTTCAACATTTCGGAAAGATGACCTGTGAGCCTTGTAATACAAAAATCATGCATATAGTGAAATTTGTACGCAACTTCTGTAAATAATTACTTTTAGCATTGATACACAGAGTCTGAAAAAAAAAATGGAAAGAATTAAGTCGCGATCGAAAATACAGTATTTATCCTTTGTATTTGCGAATCTTTTGTATTTGCCAGTCATTAATTAACTCTCGCATAACCGTGCCATGCATTATTAGCCGTCATTTTGCGCCGTGCACGCTTTCGCATATTAATGCGCGCTGCAACGATCGTTGCGCGAATACGCTTCATTGTGTATATGTTATATGTGTGAACGGTGTTTTGAAAATCATCCTTTCCTCTCATTCCTCCTTGCGCTGTACATACATATTTCAGTACAGCCAAAAAAGGTTTTATCGAATGCATTCGCATATATCGTTCGTCCAAGTTCATAAAGTTTAAACCGAAAAAGTTGAAAGTACAATCGTGTGTCTTTTAAAATCTCAAAACTTTGAATTTTCTTTCCTAAAATAACAACTGTAATAACGCTGTATTACTCGCACGACTTTTAGTTAATATGTATAAAAAGAGACGAGATCTTTAGTTGTGCGAGGATATTCCTCATTGAAAAGGTGGTGCATTTCGAACCACCGTAACATCATATCTTGAGAGTGCGTCGCGGCTCCGTTCTTCACCGCTAATATTAAAAGGGAGTCTCCGGTCACAGTGGGGGCACGACCATGAAGACGACGGCGACGAGGAAGAAAGCGGCAAAGTATGGGCCCTGAGTTACGTCTTTACACACGCTGCGGAGAGTGGTCGCGGTGCGAGCCCTCTTCGCGTATTAACGCCGGAGAATGCATTAGTGATGGAGAAGGAGAAGAAGAAGAAGAAGAAGCAGAAGAAGAAGAGGCGAGGGAGCATCTCGCATCTCGTCGCTCACACAAACACACCGGAGGAGAGACGGCAACGTGGCCACCATGTGTGATGCCAGAGGAGAGAGAGCTAAAGTTTCTTTCTCGGCTCTTTTGCGCCGCGCCGGTATGGTGCATACGTCCATGCACCCACTCCCGTCACGCCCGCGGTCGATGTACACATACGCGGTACGTAAGGGCCCGGGGAATGCGAGGCAACCCGACATCTTCTCTCCTCTGGAAATCTTGCACCTGGAAAGCTTCGCCGCGATGATGGTTTTCCTCATCCGGAGCGCGTGCACGGTCACGCACAGCGGCAAAATTCTGCATTCTCGCGTCGGCAAAATGTTACAGAGATGAAAGGAACGGTGCACTTATTCTGCTAGTTTGCAGCCGGACGAAAGTAATAAGAAAACGAGAAAATTAACTCTAACGAGGGATAAAAGGCACTTTATTATTTGTAGCCTTTGATCGAACTATATATTGTTATAAATTGTTATTACGGTACATGTGCATTTTGCTTCCTCCTTTTTTTATGTTATGTAAACTTAAGCCATTTAAGTGTTTGTATCGGAATTCCTTAATTTAAATACTTAAATTATATATGTGTATCTCAATTTATTATTAAATTATAATTGTAGCTATAATTTTTTATAACTGTATAATATTCCGATAAGATTTATTAAAGAATTTATGAACCAAATATAATGTAAAAAACAAAAAATTTTTAAATTAAATTAAATAAATCTTAAAATAATTATATAATTTGACAAAGAAAAAAAATGCTACCCAATCTTCACATTGTATTTATGACTAAAATGCACGATTGAAGACGAAATATGTGGAATACGTATTTTCTCGAGCCTGGTAGCATGTTTCTCTTGAACACGGTGTCCTAGAAACTTCGATCATGCGTATATGGATATTCTGTGTCGCAAGTTGTGGGTAGTGAATAGGGGCTGGCTTACGAAGTTTGGTAGTCCCGTGTGGCTCTGGTAGGATACTTCGCGAATGTCACATCGGAGAGCTCTATGTGTGACATTATCGATTAATAGCCGTGTGCGATTACTCGGTGACCGCTCGTGTGAATACGGCCAGCACTGGAAACGTGATCGAAAAAGTGGTGTGCCTACAGAGGAACACCATTAAGCGATCGGGCGTGCGTAAGGCGAAATATGAACGCTCCTGCGAAAATACTTGATAATACCAGAACAGCGATTCTTCATTCTCCCCTATATCATGCGCGCCGACCGGGCAAGAGGAATATCTTGTTGCCGATATTTTTCCTCGCGCGTAACTCGAGCAGCTTGATCTCCGCCGTGCGCGATTTGCAGGCTACGCATTCTCTTCTGGGCGGGGGAGTTCGAACTAATCATCTGTTTAATTCAATTGCTGAAGCTTTAATAAATTCACGTTATCCTAATCAATTTCGTGGAAGGAATCTCGCATTTTATTATTTTCACGTGTTTTTAAGTACGAATAGTGAATTTTTGTTAAAGACATGTAAAACTGTCTTTTGAAAAAAGCTGGAAAAAAATTGATGAAAATTGATTCGTGAATAGAAAATGAAGCTAATCGTAATTAAGCAATTTGGATTCTAGTTTCGCAATGTGAACATTCGATCAAGGAGTAATGAATAGTAAAATCGCTCGCGAGTCAAATCCACCAAACTTGAGAGCGATCGATGTAGTTTCGCGGTTTTAACGTTTTTTTCCCCCGTCGTTGCCGTCAATTCAGTTCCTACAGCAATTCACGCGCTCACTTTTCAGGCTGTGGCGACCGTAATGGGATTATCTGATTATATCCTGTGCGCGTCTTAACGGTACACCTCAGCGCGTAATATGTTTAGTCGGCATTATACGTACCGGTATATCCCGTTACGAATATTATCGACGAGCGACGAGCGCGGACTACACGGGGGGGATCGATGCAAAGTGAGGCAGCGGGACTACGCGATGCAGTTTCGGATTCGCAGTGTGGGCATTAAGCATTGCGCCGTCGTCTGTCGCGATGTTGCGTCACGACTTCTGGGACCGAGAGGCGGCGAATGATTCGAATCCGAGCGATGCGCGGCACGAGAATCGCGAATGTGTCAATTCTTCGCAATACCGACGAGTATGTAAATACGTAATTACATTGATTTTTATTATTTTTCAGCAGTGACTGCGTTCATGCAAATTTATTATAGGAATAAATTATTACTGGACGATGTTCAAATAATGAAAAGGCGTGAGAAATTAAGATAAAATATAAAAGCAATAAATAATGAAGCTGTAAGAGAGAGAGACGATAATATTTGACGTGATTAAAATTCACTACAGCTGACAAACCCTGCAAAGGGAAATTAAAGAAAAATTTGAGAAAATTCTTTTCAATCTAACACAAAGGATGACTTTTCCAGTTCTACAAAGAAAAAAAAAACGCATAGTCACGGAGTCATCTGTGCTCGAGAAGGTTGAGAATCACTAGTAACTCGGGTGGAAGCGAGAGCCGACTTTCAGGTATGATGAAGTGAGACAAGGCAACAGACTCGGAACGAACGAAACGAAGGTATAGCACGGCTCGCAAGAGAGAGACAGAAGAGAACGGGTGCGCGGATGGAAGAAGGAAACGGGCACACAGCAGGGGGAAGGGACGTGAAAAGGTTAAGAGAGAGGTAAAGGAGGAATGATGGGAAGAGGGTAAAAGGAAACGAAGGGAGAAACCCCCCGGTGCGCCCACACTGGACTTGAGTTTTTTGTAAGGGTGTGCGGGTACGCGCGGGACGGATGTGGGGGAAGATAGGGGGAACGAAGCGGCCGGGTCGGTAGAGTACCAACGGGCGAGGGCGACTGCCGACGGTAAGGAACGACCAGGGCCAGGGGAGGAGAAGAGAAAAACCGGCAGGCAAGCAGGGGCTGCTCTAGGGAACGAGAAACATAGACGGAGGAGGGAACGGACTGTAACAGTAAGAGAGAGAAAGAGAGAGGGACGGAGGGAGACGGAGTGTTAGGGTGAAGGTAGCGAAGGCGATGCGGGAGGCCGAGAAAAGGGCGGGGGCAGTCGGGGGACGGGGGGGAGGTAGAAAGGGTCTTGCCACGAGGGAGTGAGAGGGTGGCTCGACTAGAGAGATCTATAGGGGTGCCACGGCAAAGGGTAGGGGGATTACCGCCTGAGGCTTCAGAAACCAAGGGTGTCTAATGCCAAAGTGGACTTTGTTCACTCGCTGAGATGACGTTCTCTGTACGTGTATGTGCGTGCACGCAGGTAGCGAGAAATACATTTTTTTTCTCTTTGGAATCTCTGACTCAAGTAATAGTCACGCTGCAGACTTTTCGCCGAATGTAATCGCATAGAATCTGAAATTTATATAGACTTTTAATTTATAAATTGAAAAATTAAAGGTATCGAGACATTTTATGATGCTAATGGTAAGCTGCTAATCAAATATGGTATCGTGACTGCGTGACGTGAAAGGGAAGAAGACAAATCCAACTTATTGCTTTACGAAAAGTTTTCGTAATGAATTAAGTTTAGTAGACGCTTCTCGGTTCACGCAGTTCATGCGACATCCTTCGATGGATTGATGATATTGATGAGAAATACGTTTACAAAAGCGATGACAAGGATGATAATGACAATGTGGTAATTACGAGTAGGACACGGATCATCCCGTGTCGTATTGAATCGGAAAGATCGAACTTTCGCCAGAAAGTTTTAAGCTTTTTTACGCTCCTTGTGTCCCGAAGTTTCCTACTCCCAGAAGCAAACTGTTGCTTAGATCGTTATCGCATAGTACCGTGCGATAAGGGGGAGGGTGGAGGAACGTTCGTTCCATTGACGTGGAGGAATTAGAAATAATCCCTTTAGGGTCTATCCTGGGAAGAGAAGAGCTCGTGCTTTTTCTTCCTACGCTTTCGACTTTTCAATTGACATGCCGGTAACTTCCTTTGTCGGCGACATGGAGCGTGGGCGTGTCTGCGCATGCATTCATATATTCATCCATTCATTTATTTACCGTGCGCATTCCATACGGCATTGTTGAAAACGTTATTAATCCCAACGAGTTCGCGCTTTATCGCGACTGGAGTTTCCTTCGTTTTCTAGAGGATACCGAGGGGAAAGGGAAGAAGGGAAGAGGAGGGGAAAAAAAACGGTTCGTGCAGAAGACGTCGTAAATAAAGTACGGACCAGCCAATAAAAAGATCGCCTTTTTGAAGGAAGTCGAGCGGACAGGTGGAGCCCCGAGGACGTCTGTGCACGGGGTATAACCGTCATAAAGTCAAGAGAAAAAGTATTTTACGACGCTGGCCCGATAACTTGGCCACTTCCCCTAAGACTATCCTACAGAGCCTTTTACGAGGTCACTCCTGCATCGCACTCGCCGCGTTCGTCGATTTGTCCACGTACGCCCATCGCATAGATAATTCCAGCGATGCGGCTTCGTTGAAATTATGAGGTCTCGGTGATCGCAATTGTCATATTTACCAAGACCTTATGATCTCCCTTTTTGCATCTTTTTGCAAATTAATTTACTGTAGCAACATTTATTACTACAATAAACGGCGCTATGTATAGTTTCATTTTGAAAATTTACAAAATATTAGATTGTTAGTGGTGGTGGGAAAAAAAAGATTTAAAAAATTACAATTTTTTTAAAATTTTAATCTTAAATTGTGATAATAATAAAAAATAGCGCCGCGGGGCGCGCTTCCCACCACCACTCTGTTTCTCTGTCCCGGATGGACAATATTTTGAGAGAATATTGCGAGATTCGATCATTTAGAATATCAAAGTTGCAGCGGTGTAGCAGCAATTTTACGTACGTCTCTCAGGACGCACGGGTTTTGCATAGCTTTGCTCGTACTTGACCCGATGAGACCGCCGCATACGATTGACTGACTGCGGTCGCGTCTCAGATTTACAGCAAAGGGAAATCGCGATCACGGAGAATTATCAGTCTTCCAAGTTGCATGAATCCTTTCACGTACCATCGTAAGGACAGCGTGTGGGTCGTTTCGTTCGTTCACGAATGACGCATCAAAAACCTTACGTATATGGTAACGGAAACGAAACTCGGTGTTCAAGAAAGTCAGTCACATACGGATATTCCCTCACGTTCGTCACTTTCGTGAACTAGATTTTAATAATGCGTTCATCGTGTGGATCAGATCGAATCGCCGGGTTGAAGCCGGTAATTATGTAAAAATGACGGTATGCCCGACAATCGCTGCTCGCCTCGATATTATAATTACTGGACTTTATGCGTTCGACTCAGCTGTAAACGGAGTATTAATCCGGGCTGGTAGCGCGACGATCGGTTAATAACATGAAAGGCTTAAGCGAGGGGATAAAAATACAAGTAAAAGCGAGGAAAAATACATATCTGAGGCTCGACCTCGTCGGCGCGATATCTCTCATCAAATCAAATATCCGCCTCAACTGCACATACCGCGGAAATATTAACCAATATTAACGGCTGTACTTATAACCTACGTGTAAATTGATGCAGACCGATGCCTCGTAACTCAAGCGGCCGAACGGTAAGAAAGAAGAAGAATCGACGATTTCGATCGCTCAGGATTACTCAGATTACAAGAGGATACACGTTCGACATATAGTAGACTACTGTTATTTATGCGTAGATCGTCGACACTGGTATTAACCCAGGTGGTAAGACGACGATGACGACGAGCTAATAATACGGAAGGCTTAAACGGAGAGAAGTTCCCCCTAAAAATGCATATACATCGAGCAAGCAAACCCGTCCAGCGTGCTCTTTCGCCCAGGTCGTACGCAGGCAGGCGAGCAGGCAGGCGGGAGGAACCATTCTCGTCGGAGGTACCGTGTAACTTACGTCTCTCAAGTACCGCGGCAAAGTCGCGGCAACGTTACGTATCGCCGGTAGTGGCATACTGGTGTGACAGCATGGTGCAAAGAACGGAGTCCAGCACGAGGAGGAGACGACGAACGACAGAGAGACAGAAAGAGAAAAAGAGAGTGAGAGAGAGAGACGGAATGTATGTGTGTATGCGCGGGCGTGTGTGTATATGTGTAAGAGAAAGAGAGATATAGAGAATGGTATAGGTACAGATAGAGCAACACACTCAAATAGACGAAGGCCGGCCAAAGAGAGATAGAGAAAGGGAGAGAGAGAGAGAGAGAGAGAGAGAGAGATAGAGACCGTAGATATTGTACGTCCACGTAGCAGTGCCGCACATGTACGCTGGAGGAGCAAAGCGGTGGGCAAAGCACATACCCTTCTAAGCACAAGCCTAACACACCCGTGGAAGCCCCTTCGGCCGATGAGCGCTGGCGCCCCTTGGCCCCTCGTTCTACGCTGTACTACTACCCTCCCGCCGCCCTGCCCTCACCGTCCAGAAAGGTCCCTGCCGCCCATTCCCTCACCCTCCCTTTTCCCCGCGCCACCGGATGCCCGACAGCGGCCCCTTACGCCCCTTTGAATCCTCTCACCCCCTCTCCCGCTTTCCCCCCCGAGTTACTCGTCCAGCGGCCCCCTCGATGTTCTGACGGTGACAGACCCTACCTTACCGCCGCCGCCGCCGCCGCCGCCACCGCACCGAACCGAGTGGGGAGGGTCGAGGGTCGAGGGGGAGCCGACGAGGGCGCCGGGACAAGAGAAGCAGAAACGAGAGGGAACGGAAGGGGAACGGAGATGGAGAGAGTGGGAGTGAGAGAGATGGCTATGGTGAGGAAGGAAGAGGGGATGAGGAACCGAGGGGGGTTGACGCGCTCGAAGAGGGCCGCTGGGGAGTGAGAGAGCGGTGCGGGTCGTCGGAGTACTGGGATGAGAGGTTGCGCGGGAGAGCGAGAGAACCGACGGAAGGTAGGGAGGGAAGGGGGGAGGGAGGGGGGCTGAGTTGACGGCGAGTGAGAGAGTGGGGTATGGGTGAAGCGTTGGTAGCGGTATGAGGCTCTCTACCGTAGAGCTGGGGTGAGGACACCGAGGTGGGGAGCATGTGGAGGCGGCGGTGCCGCGGTGCGAGAAGGGGAGGAGGTCGTCGTCGTCGCGTCGCCAGTTGCTAGTTTGCCGTGAGCGCTCGTGACGCGAGGACGTTCTGTTAGCAGAGCAGCGGAGCTCGGAGCTCTTTCATCTTTCGCTGCGAACGACACAGGAAACGAGCGTGCAGGCAGGTAACGATCGCGCGAACAGCTCGTTTTTCCGATTGACGTCTTCTCGGGAAACGGGCAAGCGCGCCGGCTACAGTGCGAAAGCCGTCGGAATCGTTTCTTTTTCTCGATTGACACGGACGAGCGTCGGATGAACTTCTGAAAACGTGAGCTATCCGTTGCAACCTCGCAACGGTGTCCCGCAACGGGATTCCGGTGTTGTTCCGGTGACGGAAAAAAGAGATCAGTGCGTAAGAGGGACGATTCGTTAATTGAAGTTGAAAAAAATCAGTCGACGTCTTGATCGGAATGCTTCAGAGTTTAGACGAGCCAGCTGATTGCGAAAACGTCTCACCGGTTTGATGTACTTTGTGGGGATTTCCTTGTGCACGTTTATCGCGCCGTGACGTGGAGAACAGCCGAGAAGAGAAAGAGAGAGAGAGAGAGAGACAGTGATAAAGACAGCTGAGAAGACGCGCGCGCGCGCGAGTGGAAAAAACAACGGGATAACATAAAGGGAGAAAGAGAGAGAAAGAAAGGCGAGAGGAACGAGCTTGTTTCGTTTCGGAGAGTGCACGGATATTCTTCCGGTTATTCCGGTTGCGCGCGGCGCCGACACCTGCTACCGCAACAACCAACTGCGCGGGAGGTTTTGTCGCGGAACTTTCGCGGCGCCGTCGTGTACCGGTGTGCGATGTGCGCGGGGTGAGAGCTTAAAGTTCACGAGCGCAAGGTGGGACGGAGTGCGCGGGCGCGCGCGCGTGCGACATAAAGGAGGATAGAGAGAGGGACAGAAAACGAAACACGAAACTCGCGCTTCGAGAAAGTTTACTCGCGACGTGCCGGTCGCTCCGGAAAGAACACCTCATTTCCTACGCGCCCGCTCCGCGTGCCCGAGAGGAAGCTGTTGAGCGGAAGCGAAGAAAGGAGACAGAAGAGGAAACGACGAGGGAACGGTAGATACGAGGGAGAGAGAGAAAGAGAGAGAGAGCCACACACTCATCACCGCGTGCGCGCTCGTCTATCGTTGTCAACCCCCGCGCCGCTTCCCCCGCGCCTTTGTGTTCCTCGTGATCGTCGCTGTGCCTTCGGGTGGACGCTTATGGCTCGCCAGTAGGAGGGAAAAACAGACGGAAGAGCGAAGGACAGAGAGACAGGAGGACAGAGGCGGACAGTCGGCGAGAGACCGGCGAGGCAGATATTTCCCGCTCCGCGAAGGGGGGCAGAGAGGGCACCCCACAGAACTGAATATGTCCGCCAAGCGAAAGGCCACTGCCATCATGCAGCACCACAAGGTGAGTCCGTATACGTACTCGTGCACACGACACGCGCACACATGTACACTACCACACGCTTGTATCGCCACGTGATATATCGGTACTTGTTCCCGATCGTCGCGTTTCGCCGCCAACGCCGACGAAACGAGGCAACTCGCCGAGTTCGACGCTCGGAAAATACTTTCTTCGATCTATCGGAGCACGGGGGTAGGACTTTGATTCACCCCGGCGGAATACAAAGTCAGCTGGGTTCAAGGTTGTATATATTAAAAAGAGTGAAAGATACGCTCGTATCGTAGGTATCGGGCAAAAATTAAGTTTACGTTAACCTTGACGATACCGCTATTTATTTTACGAACGTACCCAACCCTCGTCCTCCCTTCCGCGGAATCTCCCGCTGAACGCGACGATGAATTTTTCCCAGGGAGAGCTCGAAAAGCTTGCCGGAGCACGGCGCGCGCTCCGTTACGTAACTCGTTACTGCGCGCGCGGAACCTAATTTTTTTCGGTGCGCGGGAAGATAAACTGCGAAAAAGTTTTAATTGAAAGAGTTGTGTAAATCCAGCGCAGCGGCGGTGCCGACGACACGGTGCGGCCAAGTGCGCCTCTAGTTCGAAAAATTGTTCCCGTGCCGTTCGTGCTTCGCGCGGAACTCGGAGCATAAACGCGGGCCAAATTACTCGCAATGTGTCGCGACGTTGGTTGCTTCTCCTGGACTTTCATACCAGCCCGCTAGCCTAATTATACTTGCGCAACAATGCAAACGGGTTCTTGCACGCTCGATGAAAAATAAACGATTTTCCGTCTGTAAAGCGGCAGTTCAGTTGTCAATGCGATTATTAACGTTCAACGTGATGATATTCTAGCTATCGATCTGTTATGTTCGCTTGCATTCTATAATTAATCGAATTATGATTATAGCTATTGAAAATATCAAGTTCAGAGACCTTTTCCGCAAATCTGTCAAGGAACTTGTTATTTATTAAATACAGTCAGGCGTACTGGCACCTATATTACATTACATAATATTAATTAATAGAAACGAGTAAAGACACGCCGTATGAGACTTATTAGACCGCGAGCATTGATATTATTCGCTTTAATTACTTCTGAAATAAAGTAACTGATTACGTACATGAAATAAAGTAATTATATAAATATATATATATATATATATCGATCGATATATAATGCCGTCACACGTTTGACACACACGTGGAGAGGTCAGCGATCCCCTCTTTAAGTTCGCACTAGTGTATCATAAGTAAATAATTTCCACTTCTTCGGAATCATCACGAGTATCGACGGACGATCATCCGTGAACCTCGATGACACACACGTCCGGCGCGAATCGCGCAATTCGCTTGTCAATGACGAACTCGGTCGGCTCGCACTTATCTCGCATTTTTTTGCTCGTCGGCCACAGCAACCGCGCCAGATTAGACCAACGTATCTATGCGAAAGATAATCCCCGGATGGCGTATTCGCGCGCAGAGGCACTCTCGAGTCACGCACGTGCTCGTCCATTCGCGTCGTTGTCTTCGATTAACAGCTGAATCGGCGTCGTCATTCGATCTTTAGTTTATCCAAAAATCATGTAAACGTGATTTACACTGATATCTCTTTTCTAGCAGTTCCCAATTCCATAAATGTATAGTAAAATTTAAAGAATATTCGTACTGATAATTTTGAATCACATAAAATGTATCGCACAAAATATTTCATATAATACAAGGTATAATAGATCCAGCGGTAAGATCAAGAAAGGAGTCAATAAAATGAATTTTTTATTATCAATTTTATGCAGTGCTATCTCTTCGTAAATATACGGTTTATCTCTGTAAGTTTAATATACGCGCACAAGAGAAAAGCCACCATTAAATTAAA
This sequence comes from Tetramorium alpestre, assembly GCA_021460005.1. Classification (NCBI taxonomy): domain Eukaryota; kingdom Metazoa; phylum Arthropoda; class Insecta; order Hymenoptera; family Formicidae; genus Tetramorium; species Tetramorium alpestre. Next base: position 215,445 of record JAJVSH010000115.1, on the reverse strand, counting down.
TTTGAAAAAAAAGAGCAAATTAAAGCGGGCAATAATACAAAAGTATCGAAGTGTTAAAAAATCTGTAACACACGTGTCATCCTTTCTCGCCGTTAATCTTTCGTTCATATCGCGAGCGTGATTAAAAACTGTGCGTTTATCGGCCGATAAAGGTAAAATCGGCGCAAAAAGGGACCAGAGCGTTCGTCACTGAAACGAATTACAACGGTAGCGCGTCTCTTAACAATTTTTCGAATATCCGTCTATGCGATTTTCAGAGTGATAATATAACAGCCGACGAAACGCGGTTCCGCGAGAAGCGGAGTCCGATAAAAATGCGAACGCGTATCGAATATGTCTTGTTAATTTATCGATCGACGTGTTCGGCGCGGTGTAAATTGCTCCCGATGACATCGTCCGAATTATATTCCCTTTCACGTCGCTACTCATGCCTCTGTTTCCATTTCCATCGCGTATTTATGTTAAATGTGTACTGTTCAATTTTCACCTCATATTTATGCCAAATGCTACTTTCGTATCCAACGGATAAAGGAAGTCATCCCTCTGTAAAGTCGTGCGATATCAATAATTTTTGTATCAATGAGCAAGTTCATTAAAAGTGAAACGTCGGACGAGATGTATTTTTTACATTAGATAATTTTATTTCCTGAATGTCTCATGTCACCTTCTAGAATTCTTGTACTACCAAATACCAAAACAAGTCCAACAGGTTGCATTCTTTATATTATACTAATAATGTTTATAGATCAAAGTTAGCGCGAAATGTGAAATATTTAAATGCGCAACAAAGGATACGAAGAGAGAACGTTACTCTTGACATATCGGAAGAAACACAGTACGAGAAGTGCGTGATGAATTGAGTTCTTTGGAATTTCGAAAAATACTTGTCGCTCTTTAGAACGTGTTCTTTGTCTCGTTAAACCTCAATAGTAGATTACAGGAAGAGGTGGGCAAAGGAAAAATAGTATACACTAACGGTATTATTGCCGGGGAATGAAAGCAAAGTGTAAATACTAACTGTGCTACCACCGACGAGCTAGATCGATCGGATCAGGAATCGAACTGCGAAAGTCAAGTCGAAGTTGAGGCAGGTTCAGGACGCCTGCCTGCGCGTTCTTCTTCTCTTATCTCTCTTTCTCCTTCTCTCTCTTTTCCTTTCTCTATCTTCCTCTCCGTTCCATCCGTTTCGTCCTGTTCGTCTCTCTTCGTCTTTTCCCTTCTTCTTTCATCACGGTTGTCTCGCTTTGGCGAGATCTCCGTCTATCCCAAGCTTCTGTTCTCTTTTTCCCTCCAACTTCTCTTGCGTCTCTCGTTCTCTCCGTCGCGTACCTATGTGGCTCTCGTTCTTTCGTGGTCCAACAGGTTATATTTTTCCGCAGCGGCTTCTCTTCCTCCTGTTTCTCTACCTCGAGCCGCCGTTCTTCCTTTCCCCTCCTCTCTCCTCTTTCTTTCGGTTTCTATTTTCCTTAGACCTAAGGTATGCAGACCTAAGGAAATTCTTCTTTCTGTCGTGGCACATGTTTCCGTTTCGCCGACATCTTATCGCCACGCTCATAATGATGAAATTCTGTTTTCTCCAAAGTCGATCTGACGGGCTTAACTCTCTAATTCGTTTTAGAACACGATATTTTTTAATTTAAATATGAAAAAAATAAATTTTATAATAATTGTATTACTTCCAATATTAAAATACAATAAGATATACGAAATAAATTATAAGATATACGAAATAATATGCATAATGTATGTATAATCACAATTCGAAGAAATATTTAATACAAATTGCGGATTTTCAGACTTTCAAAAATTTCAATGATAGTGTCGAATAGCGCTGATTAATAGCACTTTCCGCGAATAATCTTCGAAAAATTCGTAATAACCCCATGGCTCATACTCCCCAAGTCAGCGAAGGAGCTCCCGTAAGCGCGGATAATTAACGCTGCAATTAAAGCTCGCGTTGCTTATATTTATTTTTCATTTTATTAAATTGCGACAAATGATTTAAGCAGCATAGGACCGCTCGCACACACTCGCACGCGAGCAAACACGACTTACCGAGCAAAAGTAAATATTGTATCGCAAAAGTGCCGGTGGGACGGGGGCATTAATTCGTTAAAAGCATTCCGGCGACAAGTATTTTTGCTTTTTTCTTTTTTTAATCAGTATAAGTGCATCCTTCGTCTCTTGCGCGCTAATCTAACTCGACCATTTCCATGTTTGCGGCCACGAAACTGCATGAAACGCCACACGAGCCACCGCAATAATCATGTTTATAATTCGCGTCGAATAGTGGCTATTCAATTAAACGCTTCTTGGACCAGCGATGTATATTTATCGGGCGAAATCAGAGATCACCCAATCGTCATTATTCATGTGTCATATCGTCATATCGACGCTGCGCTTGTCATACGTGACGTTTGAATGTTGATCAATACGCTTTTTTTTGGCGGAACAGCTGAAAAATTGGCCGTCGAAATAACCGATAATATATTTACGCATCTCTACAGACCAGCAATAAATAAACACTTTTTATTATCCTTCATATAAATAAAAAAAAACAATAAATATTGCAGTTGTAATTATTAGCCTTTTTCGCGCGATATTCAAGATCAGAAATTCGTAGCTTTGCAAAATGAATTTTGGTCTATTCTTTTTAATTAAAATTTTTTTCGTAAATCTGCGAGATATAGATATATATGTCAAGTAGATGATCATCTCTGAATTTTCGCTCATTCGCGAAGGAAGGCACGTGGAATCTTGGGAGCGAGTGCTAATGAGGCATGCGATTCCTCTCGTTAAGGGACTAAATTACGGGATGTGGCGAGGCCAGTAAAGGCTTGGAGGCCCAACGGATGTAAGGCGCTCTCAGATATAACTGTAATCTCGTCGATTGAAAAGGACTTTCAGATAATCAATGTTTATATTCGATATACTGACTATTCTATTTGTGTAATGTATACATTTCTTCCTCCTTCGCTATCAGTTGCTATTTTAATGATTTCATCCTTTAGAATCGATCTCTTTTCGAAGAAGATTGAATTTACTTCTATATTATTAATTTCTATTTAACGAAAAAAATTTGGAGTGTTGTCAATTATTATTCTACATTTTGCATACTATCTCTAATAGTTTTTTTTTTTAAGAATTTCGTCGTTAGTTTTTTTTTTATAATATCTTAATATTTTTAACGAAGAAGAATATCGAGTTTGATGATGTTTCAGTGAAATTAATATTGCCATTGTACAACGTCATCGGCGAATAATGACACCACGGAATACAAATTGTGTTTTCATATAACGCACAATTATATCGCAATTAAACGTAGCATTATAATAAATCGTCATCAAAATCAGCGAGGGTAATTACCAATTACGAAGGTCGTGCGGGATTTTGCGTTCTGCAGCTGGATATATATCTGACATCCCTACTTTTTTTGCAATTAATTGAAACGTATATATTGAGGCGATTAAGTAAAAGGCAATAGCAATATGTTTACCAGAGGTCCGCCTATCTCGCAGATTATTTTTTATATCTAAATAATCGATTGCATCGAACATTAATCTTGATTAATAGAATTACTCTTTCCCGTTTATATCATAATTTAGAACTATAATAGAGAAACATATCGTCAACAGAGATAATCGATCATAATAATTGACAACAAATACCAGTAGCTTATATTTAAATGAAATCTTAAGTAGAAAAATTCTTAACGTATCGTCTTTTTATCGACTTATCGACGTCTTTGTGTATTAGAAACGAGGTAACGCTTTATTCGTGCTCTAAAATAAGTATGCCCTTGAGGAAAGAGAGCGGAAGATATAGAAATCCGAATTATTGCCTCTTGCTTAATCGCAGCAGCATCGTTACAGCGTTGCAACGCGAAAGGCAGAATGGCGCCGTGCTTTTTGCATCGAGAATATGTCCTCGTTATGGTTGTCCCAGCACGATCGTGTAGTTTCACTGCGGACTCAGGCGGAGTAGAGTCGGCGCGAGAAAGAAGGGAGGGGAGAGGGAGAGAAAGGTTCGTCCAAGGGTACGGAGCGAACCCTCGTATTCCCACCGAAGTGAAGGGCTAGTATGGATTTCCCATAAGATCAGGTATGCTGGTGCCTGGAACCGACAATAAGGGTGCGCCGGTGCGCCCGTTCGGTATACTGAGCTGGAAAGGAAATGGAAGAGAGGAAAAAAAAGGGAGAGAAAAATGTTACGAGAGACAGAAAGAAAAAGAAAGGCGGGAGATGGAGCGAGACGGTAAAAGTACAAGGAAAGAAAAAGAAAGAAGGCAGGCGAACTGGCTCTTCTCTCACCCCGTTTCTAGCTTCCCCACGGTAGGTCTACCTCACCCCGTTTTAAGGCCGGCGGTATAGAGCGTTCCAAATATATCTGACCTGGGGTCCTTCGAATGCGCCGCAACACGTTTCGTGCACGTTTTCCAAAACCTTCTCCCGTTATAAGATTTCTGTACATGAGGGTAGAGTCTACACGGAAAGGCATCGAGCCCGAGCACAAAAAATGTAAAATATATTCAAAACGATTAGGACTTCCTTTTGTTGTCCTCAAGTTTCCGCATTCTCCGACCGTCAATTATTTCTATTTATAAATTTGTTTGAAAATATTCCATTTTCCATTACAATTATGTATTATCGCATGACGTAGGAAGAAACACGCTCCGTTCAATGCTTATTTGTCCTATTAAACCGTGAAAAGGCATTCGTACCTGAACCGACCGAGGCTCCTCACCCTCGCCCTTTTCGCAGGCACGAGAGACTTTATCCCGAAAATGGTGTGGCGGTATGTTCCAAAAGTGCATTCCACGGTAATGCACTGGGAACCACGCCCCTACGTCCTTCTACTTCCATGGCCACGGAGAGATTTCTCTCTGCTCACGTCTCGAGATCGCCATATACCTACCCTAGCACCCGCTGTGCAAGCGTGCTTTCTTTGTACGGTTATTTTTATCTTTTCCTTCGCGGAGCCAAGAGAACAGTCCGATATTACCGACCCCGAAACGGTGTGGCGTAGCGAGAGAAAGAGAACGGTGCAACAGAAAATATTTATGGCCACGCGGTCGATAAAATTACGGCGAATTTACACGCCCGATGGTTGGTTTTGCCAAACTCTCATTCCTTTTAAACCAGCGGGTTTTTATTACTCCTTGCGAATAAGTCTGAAGGGACTCCGAGGCAGTTGGTTGTATCGAGAATTATGAACTTGCGGTGCCGGACTTTCATCGTGTATTGTAATTACCGAAGATCTTCAGTTAAAATAGGGCGCATATTCAACTATTATTCTTTAGTGTCAACGCCTCACAGAATTATGAATAAAATTCATTAATCTTTTTTTGAAATCGGCACCTTCATCTTTCTTTTAATTCATTAATACCAGTCGTAATATCTAATTCATCACGCGCTATCTTCGATTGCGATTAGTCTCCTTATATACCCACGTTCTTCGTACACTTTATCTATTCTTACCAACTATTTTCGTTTCGTCTGATACCAATTCATCATATTAAAACATAGTTTACGTCTTAATTACAAAAATGCGCTATTTAGATAAGTAAAATTAAGCACAATACAATAATCGACCGTCAAATTTTCTCCAAGGAAAACATCTATTCCAAATTGATTTGTCCTCGAAGTTATATTCATATACGTGCAAGTGAGGACAGCGACTTGATTAGGTACCATGTACCGCGTTAAAATCGCGGAAAGAGCCGCGCAATCAACGAGGCAATGTCTCCGGATTGTCCTCTCGCTCGCTCGCTCGCTCGCCAACCGACCGACCGACCGACCAACCAACCAACCAACCGGGAATCACGTACCGCGACACGAATCGGAGGAAATGGAATTTCCTACCAAGTCGTCGGCAGGCCGGGCAGCCTGATGATGGGCTTATCGACGTCGCTGGCCTGGCCGTTCGTCAACCGCTTTGCACGGGCACGGGCACGGGCGCGAGCGAGCGAGCGAGCGAGCGAGCGCTCACGCATGTATGCACGCACGTACGTATGCACGCGCTGTGTTGGGCGGTAGGCGTGTGTTGATAGCGCGAGGTGATGTTTGTTGCTAGCCGCCGGGTGATTCAGGGAGCCATCCGTGTCAAGGTACACCGCATCGTCCGCGACGTCGTCGTCCACATGCAATGCAACGTTCTGTATTCTTTTTGTAACCGTCACGTGCATACACGGACCGTGCCGTACTGATTGTGAGAGAAGCACACGCGCGCGTGTACGCGCCGCTCTTCATGCACAATCGTCGGAGAGACAGACGAAGAAAGAGAGAGAGAGAGAGAGAGAAAGAGAAAAAGAGAGGGGCAAATGATAGCCCGAGGAAGAGGGGACGATAAAAAAAGGAGAAGAAGCCGCGGATGCGTTCGTGTGCTTTTTATCGTTGCGGTGCTCTCCCGGCGAAACGAGTGTCGGTGCATACGCGCGTACGTGCGTGAGGCCACGCGTGTGCGTATCGTGTGCGCGCGGACGGCCGGCGAACACTACCTCCGTTATGCGTGCGATTACGTACTTTCGTGATTTCGCTTAACCCGCAAACAACTTCTGTGCGGGTCGGAACGATTTGAATCCGGCATCGCAGTCTCGCGCGCGCGCACGCGCGCGCTTAATAACGCTCCGCTTTACGATCTCTATCCGGTCTGCTTTCGGCCGCGGTATCGATCCATCTAACGCGATTTGCTACGACGAAACGCATGTCTGGTCTTTTGACTCTGTGGCTCCGTGAATTATTCGCGATCCCGTGATAATTTACACGTCTGAAATAAATCTGTCGTATGGTATAAGAAATTTGACGGAAAATGTTAGGGGATGAATTTTCTTACTTTTCATAAGAGGTCTTTAATTTACTATATGCGATATCATGCATTTTTCTTATTCATTTAAAATTTACTTTATATTTCACGTATTCAATTTATCAAATATGTATAATTGTTATCTTCAGCGATTACATATGCTTTTAACAGATTTATAGAGAGAGAGAGAGAAAAGATGCTTTTAAAAGATTTATAGAGAGAAAAAGAATGATACTTTTGGTACATAATTTAACAAAATTTGATAAATCATTCATACTAATGCACTAAAATTATTTATTTTGATATTTTCTAAAAAAGTTTAAAATTTTATTTAATTTCTGTTATACATTTCGTTTCTATGAAATACAAATAATTTTATATATTCTATGAAACAAATTACAAAAAACAATTACAAAAAAACAGTTACGTCTTAGATATATAATTTCTTAACAAAAGTTTGTAAAATTAAATTATAGGAAAATAATTTCGACAAACTAAAATTGAGTTTTGATAAATTAATATTTGTGTAAAGTTTCTCTAAAAATTGGAAAGAAAAAATATTACATCAAAGATGTTAAAAATATCTATAAAAATATAAAGTCTAAGAATCTTTTTATATGTATATTTGAGAATGTAATTTAGGAATTTTTTCATTGATCAAATGATTTTTAAATAATTTTTTACAATTTTATGAATGTTTTTCCTGCCTTTTTATGATTATTCAAGATCAATCGAACATTTGTCAACCCATGTCAGTTTACTTTTAAGCCTGAAACTACTTAACTTGAAACTACTATTCATAAAGATTTTGCTTTACAAAAAAGCTACATTCTTCTTTACTTGACCAAATATTTCGAAATAGTTGACAAATAGAGATTAAAATTCTTTTTTTCATTTTTTGAATGGTCAAATTACCTGATACAGAATCAATAGAATCAATAGAAATATTTCTGGATAGAACTATCACTGGATTAAATTAGAGGAACAAATACCTGGGTAACATTCAGAGAAATGGTCGTTTCTCAACAAACAAAGGCGATAGTGTCTGAATCATCTATGATGACTTTCGATTATGCTTGCGAGATGATACGGCGGACTAGTCATGTTATATGAGATTAAAAAATGTACCATATCTATTCATTTCGCGCTTACAGACAATCAGCGATTGAGAGACAGATTATATTGCCGATATCTGAAATTCTCGATGATATAACGAGATTTTTTTGAACACTCACGATAAATATAATAAACGCTGCGAAATTTCTAATGTAATAGAATGCTTTCTGATGAAAATTGAATTACTTAATTCATCTAATTCGTAAGTCTTGTAAGAAAATTGGTGTCATAAGTCAATGATTTTTAATCGTAATTATCGTCGAGTGGTACGATTCTTTTATCTTTGCGACCAAGAAGACAGTCTGGATAAGATACGCGAATTTGTCTTATACGCGATCGTTTAAGCATTCCGTTCTTCGTCGCGCGAGAAGTGCATCCGACCTTAACTGAAACGCACATATCTCGGATCCAGACGCAATCCTATAAATTTCATACCTCTTCCAATCCTCTCGCCATCGTTCCGTCCCGCCGCGCTGCCAATCAAGCGCGCCCGCGGATCGCGGGCGATGTGAAAGTTTTACTCGTGATTACCCTCTCCGAAGTCAATTAACGGCGAGCGAATTCGTTTATCGTCGAGTAATCCGCGGTCCCGGACCTGGGCCAAGCGAAGGGTTCTTGCGCGAGCGTGAGTGTGCGCACGTTGGAAGTTAATTCCGACTAATCGACATAGGTACTTCGTCGTCGCTAAGGGTGGCGGAGCCGATCCAAAGATAGGCACGAAGTCAGGGATCTCTGGCATCTCTTTACCCTCCCGCCTTCGTTATTCTCTTCTCCTTCGGCGTTTCCCCCCCGCTGGTTTCGCCCCTCCCCTTCACTCTTCTCCACTTCAGGTCTGCGATTCCCCGGCGTAATTAAATCTGTCCCTGAAAATATCCAGAACCCCAGGCGACCGGATTTGCCGATTACCCCGAAAATTGACGATCGTCTGAATCGAGACCGGATGCGACGCTCCGCTTGGTAATTATACCTAGCCTCGTGAATTTTCATTATTCATGTGCGTAGGTACGGCGAATAAGCCTGGGGGTTGGCTCCCGCCTCTTCGAGATGCAACGAGCGAGCCGAGGTAACTGAGATGATCTGGCAAATTAGCCGTGAGACCGTCTAAAAGGGTTCAGGTGCTCCCGAATTTCAGACCTACCTCAAGCTTCGCAACTGACGCGAAATACGTTATCGAAGTATTTGCAATTTTGCGTTTTCATATGCTTTTACAGCGTTTTATAATTACTAATGGAGTCAGCATGGAGTCGGCGATAAAATATAAAGTATCTCGTAAAGTAGCGTTTTCCCGTAATCGATAACCGGAGTCAAAGTGATCGAGTCGCGATCGTTGTCACGCGATAAAACGCCACATGACTAATTTATGAGTTAAAGATGAGAAACGGCGGGGAAATACGAGTCGAGTTTTTGAGCGACTTTTAAACGCGAGAGACACAAAGTTTCTTTTTCTCGCCGCTCGCGAGACGTACCGATAAGAAAATCGATGCGCGGCGAGTTAAACGCCGCGACGCATAATGACCGCACTTTATACGACATTGTCCATTTCGTCTGACAGTTGGTGCGCGCAAAAATGCCGCGCCGCGCCGCGCCGTAGAGAGAGGCGAGAAACGGCGGCCGAGCAGTTTGCAACTTGCCACCCGGTACTAACGCCCAGACGCATATATACGTATTTGTGTGTGCATGTATGCGCATATACCTGTCCGATTCCGAACAAGGGAGCGCACATAGAGGGGTTGGCGGTGGCAGGCTACATTGGGGGTTGCGGTGTCAATAATACATCGCGCTCTTCGTATATAGGTGACTCGCCAGCGTGGCTGCGAAGGACGAGTGAGCTCGAACAAGAGAGGAAGCTTATTAAACCAGACATTATTTTCAACTGAAAGCATATCTTCTCGATGCATGTAAGGGGCTAATACAGTTTGTTAGAATTTCATAAAAATTGTTGTATCTCTGATACTATTGAAATTATTTAACAATAAACGGTTGAATATATCAATTTTTGGAAAGCGAGAAATGGGATCCTATCGTTATTATTTATCAAAATTGATATAACGCTTCCATTTTTTTTCAAACAAACTCCATCCATTTTTACGTCGAATGCAGTATTTTCTTATCTCGTGTACCGAATACCATCGTGTTTGTAGCCATCGCATCGTGTCTTCTCTCCTCGTGACTACCTCGCGCTGTTCGAGTTTACGGTCTCTTCCCTCCCGTCACTATACCACACCACACCACACACCACATCACACCACCACCCTCCCCTCCACACACGTGGGCTCACGTATGTCCGTTCAGACGGATCTCTGCGGTACATATATTAGCACGTACCGTATCGTATGTGCGTGCACGGTACCCACGATCGTATACAGGCACGCGCAGACCCCATGTGTGTGATATATGCCTCGGCTGTACGTGGCGCTTGAGTGGAGTTGTGTGGCGGACGGGTGGGTGGCTCGTGTGGGCGGGTGGACGATAGTTTATTCAGCGGATTATTGACGGGTGGTGTGTTCGGACTCTCTCTCTCTCTGTCTCTCTCCCTCTCTTCTCTCCTCTCCTCTCCACTCTTCTCTTCTCTGTTCTCTCTCGCTCTCTCTCTCTCCCTTGCTCTTTTCTCTCTTTCTATGTAACTACGTACGGCACACTCAAAATAGCCCCCGGTCAACCCCTGGCGATGGCATTTCAAAATATCGACCTTTTCGAATTTATCCGCGTAACTCGATACCGTATATGCACACACGTCGGTAGAAGCCGACTCGCGGAAACCGACTCCGATCGCGCTAATGATACCACGGACATCGGTGTTCCCTTTCTCATTTGTAATGAAACGTTGGCCTGTCAACGTTCTATGCTGGCATTCGGGAAATGAAGAGAGTCGGTTTGCGTCCCAGGAATACCTGTCTATAGAAATCCTCACGAACGTGCATCACCTTCCGCCCGCATGATTTTTTTTCGCTGGAAATATCTCAACGGGTGCACTTGCGCGATGAGCAAAGTACGGATCACTCGTCCGTAGCGTGACACGATCAATTCTGCAAATTCAAAAGTCAACGGCGTATCGCGACGTTTCACATCGATCTCCGGATCGCACTTTGAAGGCGGAACGATCGTTGCCGGTCGCCATGTCAAACACGAAGATGGCAACGCGCGGGATAATTAATTTCACTACGCCTGATCGCGCGTGTGGGAGCAGACGTCGAATGTTTAGTTACGGATACCCACTGGCCTCACTTCCCTCCTACCGTAATTCACACGTACGAAACACATGCACGCGTTTACTCGTGTACTTGCGTGATATCTCGCATTATCAAGGTGAGCCGACCGTCGACCACCGGGATGAAGGAAGAGAGGGAGAAGGGGGAGAGAGCGGTGCGCTTATTTTTTTTTCTTTTCATCCGGCCGATGTGTTGGCGCGCATAGATACACACACGCACGCGCTCGATCCAGACTGGGGACCTAAATACACAGGAGAATTTACACTCGCGCGCGTTGCCGAGTTGATAGGGATAGCAGTGTGGGTCCGCGTAATTGCCGGCAGCCAGACGCGGCGTTACCGACCACTTCCGGTTCACGTATCCGCTCCTGCAAACACCTTCCTTTTGCTCAGAGTGCATCCGAAGCGAGCACACTACGCGGCGTCGTAAAAAACAAGCAGGACTTTTCGGCACGAGCGCGCGATCTTTGCGAAAGACAATTTTCTGCTAAAACGCTTACAAAGATATCTTTTGTGTTGTTATTAAATATAAGTAGAAATATAAATTATCAATTGATGCAAATCTCTGTTGTCGAATAGAGCGGATCGTTAAACCGCGGTACAACAACTAATTGTACAATTTCAAAATTATTTTTACAGATTTTTGTACTTCTTTCCGTGCAGCTTTAACATACGCATGTTTATAAATATATTCGTAAATAATTTCATGCACGTACAGAAATGATAAATACCGAACACGATTGACAGATCATTTTACATGAATGGTATCGGCAATAAGGATGACCTTTCGGTCTGTTTGCGTCGGAAGGACTCGATCCCTGGTGTATCGTTTAATGTTGATCGCGGATGCAATTCGTGTCCGCATATGCACTTTCCGGTGCATCGCACTTGAGTGCCGTTGCGCCGTAACGCGGAGTGATGCGAAGAGTCCAAGAGGATCCGCGGCCCGTGTCTGATATCGTGCACTTGTATTCGCGTTTGCGCGCGTATATGTGTATGTAACAATGTATGCGCGCGCGCGCGACCGTGCCGAGAAATGGTGGAAGTGAGGTAACTACATGTAGAGGCGAGGTCTCGCGCGAATCGATGGCTAATAGCCTTCCCGCTGTAATTAATGCAACAAGTTGATACCTAACACTTATCTACGGTATGGTATGTTGCCGCGCGGCTTTAACGGTTAACCCGCGACGAGTTTCCGAACGAGTATAGCGTGTGTGTATAGCTCACGGTACACAATGACACGGGGCTAAGGGACGACGCAACCCCTCGCGCCACGAGCGATTTATCAAATTGTTTTATCTTCCCCCACTGGGAAGATAAAACTCTCTCTGTCTCTCCCCCTGCTCCCTCTCTCTCTCACTCTGTCTGCTCATAGATGGTGCGGCGAATAGAACATCATTGCCAGAAGAGAGGATAGAGAGACAAGAGAGAGAGAGAGGAGAGATAAAAGGGGAAAGCGGAAGGTGTTCGCGGAAGTACGCGGAAAACGAATATGTTTTTTGCAAACTCAATAAAAACGGATGCGCTCTCGCCCTCTCTCTTTTTCTGATTTTCTATCTTTGTCTCGTTTTTTCGCCTCTCTCGTGATTTTTTTCCCCTCTAACTGCGCACAGAATTGGAAAATATTCACTACGGTATTTCGACAAGGGCTTCCCCCTCGCGCAGTATAGTTATGGGTGCGCGCTTTAATTGATATTACATATCGCGCGCGTCGAAATTTACCGGCGATAACTGCTCGTTCATCCGACATATGTATGTACGTTCAACTGCATACTGACGGGCATATGTCAAAATTGTTTAACTAAAAAAAAAAAAAACGCCGGCAAAAAAGGCAGCAACTTCCTACTTTTCTAATTCAAACTATGACCTTGAAAAATTATTGTAATGTCTATTAATTGTCACATTAGCAAAAATTGACATATAATTAATTTTATTTACAGAATGATAGCTAAAGATGAAATGATAACTATATCTCAGAAATGTCATTGAATTGATTATTATTAGGCACTTTTATAGGTACTAATATAACATTGATAGCCTGAAAATATCTGTAATTGATTCGGAGATATCCGTTCTTGTAATCTCTTTGATATGCATCTTTCAAAAATTGAAAAGATGGAAATCGGTGTATCTTATCCGAAGCTTATTTCATTCCCTATTGAGTTTTATCGTAATTCGTTTGATTACGTTTAATTATATCTTGTATGCATTGGTTTTACTAAACTGTAATCAGATCTTATATTTTAATTAAGCGATACGAAGACAGTGGAACAATTTTGAAAATGCCCATTTAAAGTCAAAATTTATTTCTCTTGGCGCCTATTTAAAGACAGTGTATTCTTGAAAAGGTGCCAGGAGATTAAATATGCGGCCGAAGTTCCCAGAAAAGTTCGCGTTGCAGCCCTTTCATTGCAACGCGCCGGCAAAGAGGATTTCGAAACATCTACAGACACACAGGGTTAACGTCGGATTTGGTAGGCTCAGATATAGAAGCGTCGTTTCAACCTCGCCGTAACCCCAAAACTCCGAACACACAATTAGCCAGTCGGTGTACACCCACAAGCGCTACGTCCAATTCTTAAAGACCCTCCGTCGGGCATTAAATGCAAACCCGCTTTTCGAGATGGCCTGAAAGAAACGGGAGGGAGAATGCTGAAGGGACGAAAGGGATGAAAAGAACGCCGGGAGTCTAGTCGGTTTCAACCACCCCAAATGGGACTTCGCGCGAACTTTCTGGCAGAGACTCTCTTGCTTCCCCTCTTTTGCACATGCGAATGCACCTGCAGCTGCGACCGTGTCTGACGGTGGGCGGGGGACCTTGCGAAGGGTTGGAAAAAGAGCGTCGGGAAAAGTAACGAGGGGTGGGTCACTGTATAATTACCGTTAATTGAATTCTTAGTAGCACTCGCCCGATCTAGATGTGTAACCGACACCTACGAGAACGTTTTCACGTTATTAAAAGATGTACGTATATGCGGCGGATATCGAAGTTTGCCCAATTCATAGTTTGGGTGATTTTTTTCCGAACCCTAATTTGCGATGAAGAATTTACATTAAATATAACAATTGCAATAGAGATTTAAATAATTTCTCTCGCCATCTCGCAAATAAAACAACACTTTAAATTCGCGTATGAGGGAACGTCATTAAATTAGGCCGGGATTCTGGGACATCCTACGTATATCTAAAAATAAATCTTAATGCATCGAAAAATGATTGCGTGCTCACCGTCAGGGTACGAGGTCGTTTCGACGGGTGTGCCTCCTCGAGTGAATTCGTTTTCCCTCCCTATGCTTCATCCGTGTTTGCATGCGCGTGTGTAAACTGCGCGCTCAGTTGCGTGCGCGTTGGGTTGGGTCGCTGGCATTGTTTGCACTTAAGTAATGGTTATTCATTGCGAGTAATTCGCAGAGAGAGAGAGAGAGAGAGAGAGAGAGAGAAAGACGAAAAGAGGGTATATATGTGTGTGCCTGTAATTTAGCGCAATAACTGAGGGTTATAGAGAAGGTTGCGCACATTATCGAGTCCATCGCTCGTTCCTAATGATCGAAAACTGAAGCTACTGGGTCACCGAATTGCTCGTCGATAATCCTAAGTAAATGGCGCGAATGGAATTCGTGACAGATATAATTTAATTTTTATTACTCATAATAAATAGTAATACGATTCTTTGTGCGATTTATTGAAAAACTGCATCTATCCCATCTTATAATTTCTACAAAATTTCGAAATGTAATTGATAATCAAGTGAAATTGAAATTAAAAAAAATTTATTATTACAGATTTAATAAATAAATATTCTTTACAACAATGTAGAATAATTAACACTTTTGGAGATTCAATATTTATAATCAAGTCAAGCCATTAAGTCAATGATCCTACTATATACATATATAAATACTTTTTCGTAATTATGATTATGTAATTTGAAGTATTTACAACTCAAGAACTTTTACTTACATTATAAAATCGGATATAATAACTTATATCAATTAATAATACGTTTCTAGAAATTCAGTTAATAAATTTAATTACTATTTACTCGGTTTCTTGCATGATCTTTTTCGTGAAAAACAAATTATTTTATGCTAGCGACACGTATGTAGTATAGTAGTAGGATTTGGTCATACCGAGGTTAAATTATTGAAATCCAACGCGAGCTTATTAATGGAGAATGTAAAATATCACCCTTTGTACAGGGAGAATTAATATTGTTCGTTGCAAGCCATGATAACAAAAGCCCGTGCCCGCACCCACGCGGCTGCATGAAAACGCTGTTTGCAAAAATGATTTTTCAAAAATGATTTTTGAAATGCATCGGAACGCGTCCATCGGATAGTTTTTGTTCTCTCTCTCTCTCTCTCTCTCTCTTTCTTTCTCTCTTTCCCTTGCGCGCGTGAACTTTTCGTTTTGCGAATTCTCGCAATAGCGCAGTACCAGCGGTGCAATCTCATCGAGAGCCAGTTTACGATGCGGCCCCAGTGCTCGATGCAGTGGTGGCTCGATCTCTTTCCCGGTGACGCATCGTGCATTTCGTTTCGCGAATGTCAGAGGTAACGTTCCTGGAAGTCGGTCTCTTCTCTCGCAGGAAGCTCGCGAGACGATGCGACGCGACGGCGACCATGGAAATAAGGTCGGAGTGGAAGCCGGCGGATGGTTGGTCCTTTGAGGAAACGAGAGACGAGAAGCGGGATGACGGGGAAGAATGAGAAAAAATAAGAGTGCCGCGTAGTACGCTCTTACCCGGGTTTCATATCGCGCGCAGTGTGTATGACGCTAATTAAAAGGTGGAAAAATAAAGGGCGATGTAAATGGTAAAAACGGTGCGCGTGCATCGAAATCGGAAGTCACAATCGGGTGTTAATATCGAGTTTTAGATTTTAAACGATGATACTTGGAAAATTGGCGAAAATAAAAGAGAATACAAAATACACGTATTGTATATTCCGCGTGGATTGTGTTTTTAAATTAAAGAGAAGAATTTAAAACATTTCATATCGATTCTGTTATTATTTTTTTTGTGTAACAAATTTGTCGTTGTAAATTTCAAAAAATGTTTTGTGAATTTAAAATTTCGCATAAATTCGAAGGGAAACGGCGTGGAAGAAGATATATCTAGCCTGTACAGTTTTATTCTCAAGGGGACACCCAACGAGAGAGACTTTTCCGAGATCACCCTTCTCTTCCGTTATTTTCGTGAAGGAATCCTGTCGATCTTGCACCGTTACTAGAGACACTAGATGCAACTGTGCGAGCTCGATCTCATGACAAAACCACTGTGTCCAATTACCGCAATCCAGTCGTTCTGCTCTTTCACTTCACTAATCGATTATAAGAACATCGATCTCCGCATAAACTTTTTATTGCATCTTGTTTTAAAAATTTCTATACTGCCACTGATCAATTTCGCAATTTAACCCGTACGTATTCTTTTCTGTTTCAGGTAAGTCCGCGTTTCTAAAAGCAAAGCTATGCAGTCTCCATGTTCTAAATAAAGGTAACGAATAATTTAAGATTCGTTTATTTGCTGTCGAGGAAAATGATTTGTTCGAGCATTGTATGATGTATTAATGTTTAACCATTTCTCTTCCCGATCAGGACGCGGATTTTCCTCCCCGTCAAATCTTCTCGTGCTTGCGTCCGTCAAATTTTTCTTTCATCGTATAGTATAGTAGCAGTGAAGTCATTTAGGAGGGTCGATCGAGAGCGCGGCAAAATTGAAAATTGCCATAATGCAGCGGTAGTTATGGTAATGCCCCGTAATATCGGCGCGCACGGTCATAGGGCGTGATTTGAAAGGGGATTTTTATGCTGAATTTTAGTACCTATCCACGTAAGTCTCGCACGGAGTACTGAACAGGTACTCAATTATCCAGGAGGGAGTAGCATAATAATTCACTGCCTTTCCCTCAGCAACTCGCTCCTCGTTTTATGATCAATCGCTGTAATCATTCGCTTGTAATAAGTCGATAAAATTTGGAATCGATTTACCCTTCGCAATTATTCGGAGTAACTGTACAAACTATTGCCTTCCTTTCAGCGACTTTGATTCGAATCTAAAGTCATCTATAACGAAAAGCGATCGTAGATTGTATCGCGATTCTACAGTGACAATCAAACGGCCCGAAGGTCCTAACTGTTCCGCGGCTACGCCCTCCTTTTCCGCACCTCTCTGCCTTTCAGCAAAATCATCGACATCTCCGTAGCCGCGGGTTTTAATCTAGCAACGATTAATTACTCCGTGCGAACTGCGATCTCAGTGTGTCTTACTAGCGTGAGTGCATCAATCACGGTCCCGCGGTGCCGTTATTACGAGGCGAACCGGAGATAACTTATCACGCCTAATATCATCGATCTAGAGGTGCACCCGTGCCGCTTTGCATTTCGATTATGTATTACGTGCACGCCGCCGGGCGGGCCGGCGAGTACAGCTACCCTACGGGCAAACATCAGACGTTGATGCATGCCGCTGTGTTTGAGATGTGCTGAGCGGAGACCGCTCACCGGTCGCGACTAATTGAAACCTACGATTTTGATTTTCGTCATTCCGTGTGGTGGAGTAGGTGTGAAGCGACGCGTATACGAAGAGGATGGCAAAAATTTTATGTGTCAAATGTGCTAGAAATATAATTCGATTAGATTCAGCATAATTAATTTGCAAATTCTCTCTCTCTCTCTCTCTCTCTCTCTCTACAGTATAGGGAAATCAATAATTCAATCAATTTATGCAAACGTCCGTTCACTTGTAATTGCGGTGAAAAGATGATACACAACGCGTGAGGAAACCGATCTAATTCCCGAAGGGCCCGATGGCTCGCGTGATCGTTAATTCCTGATTGTGCGTGTTTTGCTCGACTATATACCTGTTAGTGATTTATGGAGGAAATAGCACTACTTCATCCACAATTTGGAACATCCGCTAGTCATCTCGATTTCCGCTGAACTTCCGCCTTGCGTTCTGCTAGTCGTTATGTCTGTCACAGGACTTTAAGGTCTGCGGTAACCGTGTCATTAACTATTTGTCGATTCGACCAACGTCAAATAACTTTAATCATACTTTAAATCAGTAATTTTTATTTAAATCATAGCTGTTTTGTTTTGGAATATATAAAACTATTGCGGGATGAGTTTTGTTCTGATATTTTTATTTAAAAAATATTAATTTATTAAACAAATTTGATTTAAATAATTAAATCAAAGCTTTAATTAAAGTTTAAATTGAATCAATATATGGCAGTTTATGTGTTTTTTAAATAAACTGACCAATTAAATGATCGATCAATCAAGCACAAGAATTGAATTGAAGAAGAATTATTTCAGTTTGTCCACAACGAATTTTACGAAATGTCACAAACAAATTTCTCGAGTATATTGGTTAGCCATTATCGCTGCGCAAACATTTGTACATGTGTTAGAAGTGTAGGCTAACATGATGAGGCATCATCATTCAGCGTTTATGCCCTGCCTGTGTTAGAGACGATTGGAATTTTCAAGCATATACCAACTTAACATCAGGCGCGCTATCCGTCTAGTTGAACGGTTTTCGAAACATGTACGTGAAGCTGGAGAATGAAATACACAAGTCGAGCGTGATTTACGAGCGGGGGACTCGTGAGGAAAGTGAAAGTATTTTTTTTTTCAAACGCCGATATTTTTATCTGCGGATAATTTAATATTAGAGAAGAGCGACAGGTGCGAGAAATTTCAAACGCACGTTTTTCACGAATCATTTGTGATAGAGAAAGGACTAGATCATCGGGGATGCTTTGGATATAATCTTCCATGGCCGGTCACGATTAAATGGTATAATTTCAATTAGTTGGGATATAATACGCGAAAAAAAAAATTAACGCATTAAAAGCTGTCGGCAAGGGTATAGTTAAAATCGCATTCGCGTCGTAGTCGCTACGTAATCCCCTCACCGCGGCTTTTCATACGCAGGGAACATCGCCGTGCACGTGAAATTACCTGACCACAAAAAAAATCAGCTTGCTGACCGCGTCCAAGCCTTCCACGCGAGTCCTCTTACGTAAGGCCGTCTGCGTTCGATTAGCGGATGATGATACACTACACGTTGCGCACTCAAATTTCTCACCGTCCGACAAAATTACGAGCTTACGAAATATTTCGCGGCGTCAATCGTAGATCACGGCTCGAGACGTGCGTTTTCAACGCGCGCATCCCACTCGGTCGTAATCTCGTGAGTGCCCCGCCGCTGATTTCCGAAATGGCCCGTAGAAATTTTTTTTCGAGCTGCCTCAGCGACTCGGTCTCGACACTGTTCTACGCGAGGAGATCGATACGTAGCACGAGGCCCGAAGCCAAACCGTACGTCATGTGGCATAAAACATAAGGTTTAGCCTTGTACGCGTGCATGTGTACATTGGTGTGTGCATCCCACACGCTGACGCGCGCGTGTAGGATACGCGTGTAGGATACGCGAACACCGCTAGTGTGTAGCGGTACACACGCGCACGTCGATTCTGACAGACAATCAAATGCGTATTGCACATTACTCCACACACAGGGAATTCACGCTATCGCACGCATGTATAATCGAGACGCGGGAGGGGCAAGGAAGTTTCAAGTGCGAGATGCGCGTTAAGGTATCTCCGTGACGGGTTCGCGCCTCGGAATACGACGCAACGTGCAGATGCGCGTTTGCGCGCAGTAAGACTTGGTACGCGCATACGCACGTACCGTGCGTGTTTCTGTATGTGCGTACGTGCGAACATGTACACGGACGATGACCGTACGAAATCTACCAACTACCGACTGACGCTCCATCGCCAGCAACGCCCACTCTCCTAAAGTTGCCAAGACCTCGGACAATGAGTCCCGACGCGACAGCGGCTCTCATTCGACCAGCAACAAAGCGAATCTTGGCAAAACCGATGATCCGAGGAACGGAAGCGACCGAGAGCGGTATGAACGCTGTGGAAATGAGGTCGGATGCCGGTCTCCTCGAAGCGCAAACAAAAACCGAGGCGCTTCCTATCTCCACGCTCGAGTGTGCCCGATGCATTTAACTCTGATTTAGACCTAATTCTGCTACTATGAGATTGCTAATACGAGCGTAGCAACTTGTATATTGTGAATTGTCTGTAATTAGTCAAATTTCATTCGGCTTTCGTAGGAAAGTTTCTCTCCGATAATAAATAATACGATATTTCGTCGGTAAAAACATATATCTCTGCCATTAATTTTTACACTTTCGGAAATTAGATATTCGTTATAAACGAACAAAAGTAATTTAACAAAATTGAAATTAAATGTAGTGTATACATTTCTGGATGTATGAAAGACTAACGGAAAATTTAACAAAGCCAGAGAGCGATCCATCAACGAGCGCACTATCGCTCGTAGGAAATATTCGTTGGGTGCAATTTTACACACAGCTCTCAGCCACTATGACTTCTTGCGATATTGCGATATTCTTGCTGTGTGCCCGCAAAGGTTGGCACACGCGTCGCCTCTCGGCGCTAAGGGCTATTTTCATGACAGGGGTTGGGGACGCGATACCAGAAGCATCGTACCCTTTCGGTACTACCATATTACGGCGCATAGCCTGTGTACCCTATATTACGCTTAATCGCCTCCATTATTTACGGGGGTTGCAGAATACAGCCGAGGCGCCGCGCGTCTGCGATGGTCTCCGCTCGGAATCTTTTTCCGCGTTCGCCAGTTATACCAGCTTTTTGCGTTCAAGCCATTTCAAGGAAGACCATATCGTGCCAGCATACACAGCTGTTCGAAAAGTTCACGTAACCAGATATTGGCACATTTGTTTTCCCATGTAAAAAAAAATGACGCGTCTGATTTGTTTCTATCAATTATTGGCGAAATCTACTCTCGATATAAAATTGAAACCTACGTCATTAATCGCGGAGCGCATAAATGCACATTTTATACATGCATAAAATTGATATTTGTGCATTTTAGGAAAATATCGATTTAATAAATCGCACGGAGGTAGATTAAGGTAATTTGTTCAAGTTTAAATTATTTTCAAACATATTTTTGTTTTAAGTGTAAAACGTTAAATTGTGATTTATAAATTTGAAAATCAAATTTCGTGTTAAATATATATTTTTAATAAAATTAAATTTTTATGACAAAAGAATTATAATAATACATGTCAGTCAGCAGACAAGCGTTGCCATGATATCCTTCACAACATGTACAAAGAACATTACACAAATCTCGTATGCTGTTCTCTTTGAGGAACAAAAATCAGCGACGAGAAAATCACTCGGGAAGGACAACTCGCTTTCTCGCTTTGTCGAGAGACCGCGAGGTTCTATTTCGGGGACGTTTTCAGAAGAGACGCGACGCAGAGAGAACGCCTCCCCTAAAAAGTCAATTATTTTGCTGGTCTCCCTCCCTTGAGCGTGCGCGCGCGGACGCGTACATGCACGAATCGGCGCGGGAGATCTTTTTAGCGATGACCGAGGTGTACCAGGCGCGACTTTCACACGTGGGCCCTCCTGCGGGAACGAGCATAGTGTGTGTGTGTGTGTGTGTGTGTGTGTGTGTGTGCGCGCGGTCTAATTATATCTTACTTTGTTTGAGTACAACGCACCTTTCGACACGCACCCGCTGTTCCTTCTCCTCCTCCTCATTCTCCTCGTTCCTTCTTCTGCTACCTTCTCCGTGAGCAACTTTGCTGCCGGCTCGCGGCTCCTCCGCGTCGCGGACGTTCTCCAAGCGCCGCCGGCGACGATTGGACGCGCGCCAAATCGAACACGATCGCTCGTTAAATCGAGTCGCGATTTACGTAAATTTCCTGTTCCGCCGGACGGTCTCCGTCGCTCACAAACATGCGCCCGCGATGTGATCTCGAACTTGTCCCTGCTGAGAAGTATTATTGTAAACGGAAAACCCGGATCAAGGTCTTCCTTTTGTATGCTACATACATATGTCGCACGGGAGTGGAAGAGCACTTCGCGGAGCTATCGTCTACCTGCTCCATTTTCGGAATGCACGCAAATAAATATTTTCCTTTCTGCACTTTCAGAAGTGCTTTTATTTGAAGAAATATTACCATCGCCTTTGTATTCTATTGTCATACTTTGTCAAAGTTTCGCTTCGCATAAAATCTAAAGAGCAAAGCACCGAAAGCTCTTAATTATTTCAATTAAAACTATCTAAAAGATATCTTAAAGTTTTTTCGAAAATTATGGCTATTGCATACTGAAAAAAAAAGATTTCTTCAAGTCCAAATATATATATATTGATGTAACAAGCATTTCTTTTTTCTTAGATAACTGAAATCTTTTTCGGAATGTTGAGCATTTGTTAAAATGCAACTTAATCTAGCGAAGGTCTCATTGATATTCTTCCGAGTGCGTCGTCAAAATCGGTCGGCTATTGGCGAGAAAGAGAAGCGACGAGCAGAACTCTAAAATCTTCCATTCGATCTGCTTTCACCTCCTTCGCCTCCTTCTTCCACTCCGTGAAACACTCGAACGAGCACGCATCCTCGTCTTTCGTTTTAAAAATCCCGAGTGACCTACTACCCCGCTGATTCGCTTTACTACCCCCGCGGGACGGCGCGGCGTGGTGGCGTGCAATGAAAAAAAAAAAAGAGCAATGCGGGGTATGGGTGTCGGCGATATATTGGTGTTGGTGTTGATGTAGGAGGAGGAGAAGGTAGCTGGCGGGAAGAGTTGGGGAGGAAAGGCCGAATCGTTTAACGAGTCCATCGCACGAACGCGACGCGAAATGAGCAGCTAATCGATAGCGGTTCATTGAGTTTCGGCTTCCGCGTACGTCGATTCCCCTCGCTCGGTCTTCGTCCTCCCCCCCCCCCCTCGCCCGTGCGTCATTCCCTCGTTTCTCCCTCGCCTCTCGTACACTTTGTAGATTTATCGTACGCATCGCGCGACTAGCGATGGCGTCGATATCGCGTCGATATCCATTCGATGCTTGTTTGGTAGCTTGATTTGTTAGACGTGCGAATTCTTTTGCGGAATTCACGATAATTTTAACGCAGTAATATAATTTAAACTTACAGACTCACAGACTTTTGCTCTAACTTATAAACTAGTTAGTTAACTCAAACACTCGACTCGACTTACTCTGTCAATTCTCTCCCCTGATCTTTAGAAAGGTAATTACTCTTATGTACATTTACTATAGTTTTTTTCAGGATTGTGAGTTCTAACAACGATTCGTATATATTCGTTGTATAATAATACTTAAATACGTTGAGATTTTGAAAAAATAACTCGTATCTCTCCAATTTGAAAGTCATTCTAATTTTCTGCTATTCTACGCTAATTCCTACAGTTTCTAGGAAGCGATTACTCTTATGTCCAGTTATTACAGCTTCTTCGGGAAGCAAGCTCCTAATTCAAAACCGGTTTGTCATTAGTCGCTATTGCAATAAGATAATAATAAAAGAGATACGCTTAGGCCGTACGATAACAAAACTGGATTAATGTAATACTTTATCGAGGATTACCTTATGTGGTTATTTTCGCAGCTACCGTTTAAATATCAAAGCGATTTCTTAACATATGTATTATCCAAGATCGAGGATCGTTCAAACTTTCTTTGTTCCCTTTTGTACAATTTGCTCTTCATAATTCGAATCTTAATACTCCTTCTTCTTCTTCTTTTGCTTCTTTTGAAGACGCAATATCATCGTTTGAATTATCTGACCCGTGTTTGAGCCTTATCCGTACGCGTGCGCTCGAAAGCCATCGCTAGCGTGGCGCGGCGCGGCGCCGCGCCATCCCTGCCCGCCGCGTCTCTTTTTCTCTGTTTGACCCGGCGCGGATCACCACACCATCCCCTGCGTCCCTCCTTGCCGGCCTGTGTCAATCGTCTCTTTCACCCCTACCTTTTGTCCGCGTGATACTCTCGCCGACGGCGAGGTGCGGCGCAAGCGGGGAGGGGACACCGCGTGCTGCACGCCGACGCATCAGCGTAATAGCGGCGATGAGACGCAAGGGAGGAAAAGGTCACGTGGGTTATCTGGCCGTTCCGTGCGAGAGCGTGTGCGCGTCTTACGTGGTGCGTCAGTCGACACGGCGACTCCGACGAGTCCGCGGCGGTTTAAATATAAACGGCGACGCGTTTGTCCGCCACCGCCACTGCGATTTCTTTCCGGCACACCTCGGGTACCGGATGCGGGTTATGCATCGGTGGGTTTCTTCGCTGAGGGGGTCCGGACCAAGCGGACGGGTTCCATTTTTACACGCGGGGAATTAATAGGAGCAACGAGAGAGGGATAGAATACGCCCTATCGAGATAATTACGGAGCTCTCGTCTTATCATGATTACATTTCTTGATAACTCACGTTACGAATTTATCAATAGGAATTTATTTGTCTCGCAATTTTCACACACGTTGTACATGGCGAATCGCGTGAACGAATTTCAGGATATGTTCTTATCGCGAATAAAGTCACCTTGAATTTTTTTATTTGAAACGTCTACTTTACAACCCTTCAAATTTTTATCTGTTACATATTTTCTATTTAAGATGATTAACTAGAAAGGTTTACGTATCCTTTCCTTGTAAATTCTAAAGAGGACAGTCTACAAGATTTATTTCGTCGCGCGAGGGTGGCTGCTGATAATTTCAGTATAATTCATATTACTTGTAGGAATCGCGTATCCGGCTGGGAACGTATTGCAACGTGGGTGGACGCTGTACGCGTTGTCATTTCTACGGTTTTATCGCTTTCATGCGTTTTGTTCACCGTCGATTTATGTCGTCTCGGCATCACGCGTTTCTGTCTTCTGCGAGCTACCACAATAATTCGAAAGCTCTTTCTCTTTCTCTCCTTCCTCCTTTCTCTCTCTCCTTCTATGATTGAGCGACGCCGCGTTAAAAGTTTCTGAGTACGCAGGAAACCGAACACCCCGTAACGACGACCTTGAATACTCTCCCGCGCGTGCGCCCGCGTACACGCTCAGAGATGGTTCGTTAAACCAGGAATGTGTAGGACTTCGTTACGGAGTTCCGCTTTCATTACGGATCGCTCGAATCTCGTCAATGACTTAAAGCCGAAGAGCGGAGACGCGCCAAGTAACTCCGACGAGGAAACTTTCGTCTTGTACTTTCTTATTGGATATTTAGTCTCGTTAATAACTCAGTCCCGCGCGCTAATTCCACGCAGGTGTTTCTCGCTATCCAGACACGCGACGTAATAAATATTTCTCTATCGAAAACATCCGCCTCAACAAGATCTTTAATTTTTTTTGTATGTAAAAAGTTCGCGTAACAACGATATTATGAAGATTGTAGAAGATATTCTCCTCTTTGGAGGACTTAAACAATTATTTCCCTAATTTATTGAAATTATCAATTTGAAAATTGATCGGATAATATTACTCTCTTCTCTGTCTTTCTCTCTCTCTCTCTCTAGTTTTGTATCGAAAATCAAAAAGAAATATTTAAATGCGTAAATAATTTAATGCATTCGATGTTTTTGACAAACAAGTTTTAGTTACGCTTTTACCTTCGTTCAATTCGTATGAAGGCAATCCGCATGAATAGTTAACGCCACCCATCTTGCAAGAAACCGCGTTCCCTGCATATTTTCGCAGAGTTTCGCAAAGTTAATTCGCACGTGCAGCTTTGATCGAATACCTCCTTTCTCGCGTTCGATACGTTTCCTTTTCCAACTCCTCCACGTGTATTTTTCTCTCTTTTTTCCGAGCCAGAATGTGCACACGCATACATACACACACACACACACACACACACATACTCACACTCCGATGTATGTGATGCACATACACACACATATCATCGTCGTCTCCTTGCCGCGATAACCGCCAACGGTTTTGAACGGCTTCATTCCCATCACCGGAAGATAAACTCCTATAAAATCTCACTGCCGCGCCGGTTTAAGGCGCCTCACCCACCCACCGTCGCGCTCCTCGCAGACTGCTGATATTATCCTCCGCTCTATCCGAATCCGCGCTCAAACGTGGGCTGGCGTGGAACAGAGTTTCGCTTCGTTACGTTTTGCTCAATTTTCGCCGAGCAAAAAAAAAGCGCGGCATTCGAAATGCGAAAATACGGAGAGAAAATAAAAACGCGAGACGTAAAACGCGTGAATTTCGATTTGGAAGAATGGCGGCGGAAGTTAAAGATGGGTGACACTGTGGAAAAGCGGGACGACCGATGTCGACGAGAGGAAGAGGAGAGAACGCATGGTTGAGCAAAAACGATCTCAGACGCTGACGCTTCTGAACCAGTAAAAGTTTAAGCCTCCGTCGTAACTCGCAACCTGTTATGCTTCCGCGACACCGATCATTTCTCGCGAACTGCCCCGTGATCTCGCCGTTTATGCGACAGTTACCTTTCGGCGCGGCAGCGAAAAGAGCCTCTTCACATGGAGGCTCTGTAACGAGCGCTGACATAGCGCCCCGCCGCGTTTTCTACTTAGCACGTTCGCCGCTTTGGAATGATTCGTTCGCCTCGCCGATTCGTCAATTCGTGAATCGATAACGAGATTCGAGATGCCTCACGTCGTGAAGTGTGAAAGCAAAATGCGATATTTCAAAGTTAATTGATAATTTTATATTTCTTTTGCGTAACGATCAGTTCTTAACCGCGATATCGTAAGTAAATAAGTTTTAAAATACAACGATACGCCAGATTCGTACAGAAACGGAAATTAAGCAGATTTTAAGAGCGGAAATGAGTAATATTACTTAAATGACCTTTTGAAAATGTACGCTACTTTCAAATAGGTAATATCTAGAGGCTGAATCTCTTTATGAGATGCGGATCGTGCTAAATCTTTCTGCATCTAATTATACAGCAGTAGGATACTTTAAGATTCCGGCACCTGATTTCTAATGAGTATCACGATGTACTTGCAGGAAGTTTGTCCGGTATATCGGTAAGATCGAAAGTTCGACGCGGGTCGGCTCGTTGAGAGCAATTGGACGCCCGCATGGCCAAACGCATTAGCCGCTTGATTGGTATTCCAAAGATCTCCAGTGTGGGAGAGTCGAGGTAGTTTCGTCCTTCCTTCTCCGCTGCTTCTCTCCCCTTCCGCCGTTCTATCTCTCATGTCCTCTCTCTGGAAGTATAGGATCTTCATCACGGTGCCTGTTACGAATAAGCTCTTAATTCCTTGTAGGGTTCTTGACTCCCACTTCTACCGTCTCCCTGACTCTGCTCTCTGTCTCCCCCTCTCCCCCTCCCCTTCTGTCCTCCTCTCGCAGGACTCTTCTTCGCCGGTACCTTCTCCCTTTCTCAATCCGAGAGTCTCGGTTCTCTCCCACTGCCGTCTAACCACTACTGCTTCTTCCAATGTCCGCGACCCACCCGCTCAACGACCGCTACCCCACCCTCTCGACGCCACTTTCTTGGCTTCTCTCACTCCTCGTGCTCTTCTCTCCTTCTGTTTTGCTCTTGTACAAAAGCCAACGTGGGCTGTATGCTCGTACAGATGTGTCCAGCGTTGGACTCGAGCGTACGGAAAGCCGGAGCAAGGGAAAACTTTGTGTGGTATGTCTGTGCTTGTCGCGCGCATTTCTTTAAATGGTCCTCCTCTACGGAATCCGTGAACCATGCTCGATGAACGAATCATTCTATTGCGTCATGCAAGCAGATAATATCATGAGACAAGAACTCGTAGATATA
The DNA here is from genome assembly GCA_021460005.1 of Tetramorium alpestre. NCBI lineage: Eukaryota > Metazoa > Arthropoda > Insecta > Hymenoptera > Formicidae > Tetramorium > Tetramorium alpestre. Next base: position 187,702 of record JAJVSH010000115.1, on the reverse strand, counting down.
TCATCTTTGAGTTTGCAAAATAAAAGTCCATTTCCGAGAAACGTATTTTTTTATGTACTGGCAAAAAAAGGAAAAATCTGAATTCAGACAAGTTTTATCAGTTTATTTTTATTAAAAATTTTTCTTATAAGTTTTGAATCAAGTTCTTATAAGTCTGAACCTAACGGAAAGTTGAAAAAACGTCAATTAAAATGTTAAACAACACGCAAAATAAGATATCTCCTATTTCTATAATTTTTATTCAGTTTCCCGATCCATCAGTAATTGATTCATTCATTTATTTTCTCGAGTGAAGACAGATTTGATTTTCGCTTCATTGCTCGCGTTCGCGCGTGTCTCATTACGGTCGCTCGGTCGGATACCGTGTCCTCCCTTACAGAGCGAATAAGTAAAGCGAAGCGGAGAAGCGTGTATCGACCTCGAACCGTAGGTGTGGGTTCGGTCCGAGAGTGGTCGGTCTGCTCACGCTTGGCAGCCTGGCGACTACGAGCCGCCTCTCTCGGGTTCTGTGCTCTCTTGGGCGAGCCCTCAAAAAAATCCCCAATGCCAGGGGAAATGGGGGCAAGAGTGGCCCTGGAAGGAGGAGGAAGTGTAGCCGAACTAGAAGGGGACGGCGAGGGACTGAAAGGGGGAGAGTTATATACACGGGGTCTCTCCCACCGTCGTTGCCTCTCTTCTTCGTCGTCTTCTTCTTCTGCGTCTTCGTTTTCTTCTTTTTGTCTCTCTCTCTCTCTCCCTCTTTCTCTCTTTTTCTCTCTGCTCTGCTCTGCTCTACCACAGCGGTGCTCTTTATCTCTTTTCAACCAGCCTCCGGTCGTATTCCATTTAGCAGGGGCGCCGTTGGAACCGACGAACCATCATAGAATACCTTGCAGCGAACCAAGAGCGTAGCCGCCAATGCTGCGGGAGAAATAAAAAGGATCCTCCTCTCCTCGCAGCATGCCAAAATAAAACGGCACTCTAGCTGCTTGCCTCTCTCTCTCTCTTTCTCTTCTTTTCTCCACTGGTTATACTCATTCTGGCCGTTCCGTTTGGTCTGTGACCGGAGAAAGAGAGTGAGTGAATGAGTGAGTGAGTAAGAAATTGTGTGTGTGTGTGTGTGTGTGTGTAAGAGAGAGAGAGAGAGAGAGAAATAGAGAAAAAGAGGATAGGGGAAAGGGATTGAGAGAACGATCAGATGGGGGCATAGGGGGGCAGAGAAAAGAGACGGGCTCTTTATTGGTCTCTGGGAAACCGATCCCCCTCAAGGGCAATTAGCGAAGTACAAAACGGAGGTAGCTCTCTCTCGGTTTATGGATTGGACGGTGAGAGGCGATTGAGCCCCCCTCCTTCCCCTTTCGGCCATATAGATCGCGTTCCGTAGTGTTCGGTCGAGTGAAAAGTGTCATGGATAGCTCAATCTCGCGGATTAATGTCGGTCAATAACAAGCATCGCGCTAATGCGAGCGCCATTCAATCTAATTAGCGCAGCGTAGAACGGTAGGCAGGCAGCTCTAGTAGCGCGAGAGCACGACAGGTGATTAGAAGTTATGCCAATGTGAATTACAGGAAGCAGTGTTCGCGAGTGTTTAGATTCGATATCACGCTCATAACGTCACGCTGAGAAAACACAAGGTGAAGAGTATATACCGCTTCATGTGAGAATACCGAGTCTTTTTTTTTAACAAGGTTAAAACGATATTAGCAGGAGGACGAGAGACTTGCGCTCGATTCGACTCCCTGTTTCAAGACCCCTTTTCAAGATGTCTTTCACCACCGCCTCTTCCTCGCCTCGCCCTGTCCTGTCATTCGGACAACCAGCTCAAGGACAGTCACCTTCCGCCGAGAAATGTTACTGGAGCGCATGTGTCACGGTTGGAAAATGCGTCTGTCCTTTGCCATACGACTGACAATAATGCCTGATTTGTACCGACTATCTTTACCTCGGAAATTTATGCTGTGACAAAATAGATATTGTACATTTCGCCAAAACAAAACTTATAAAAACTTGGGAAATATGTGGCGAGTGTAATTTTATTCTAAACATAATAACTTTCAGATTACAGATACGAAAAGATTTCTTTTTCTCTCTTTCATAGAAATTTGAATTATATTTTAGTCGCGACAGTTTTCAAATTAGAGATTGCTCAAAATAGAAAGAGATTATCAATATTAAAATTTATATTCACATCCATTTATATTGCATTTAAAGAATTTATCGTGAATTGTACCTGAGAAATTATTGATAATTCAAAAGTTTTAATAATTTAAAAGATTTATAATTGATATCATATATATCTAGGAAAGGCCTGGTGATTCAATAAATTTCTCGTGTTTTAATTAAAAACCAATTCGATCATTCGATTCGTACAGCAGAAATTGGATTTGATTCTACAGATCCCGTTTCGGACTGTACACTCTTCTGAAACAGGTGAAATATTCCTGGAACGGATCACGTCAACAGTTTTCATGCAATTGTCTAAATTTTTCCTATGGAGAAGATTAATCCTATACACATGACGTGCTTTACCTATACTTAGATCGTCGACTATCTCGGGAACATCGTTCGAATTACCTCTTCGTCGGCGATAATTGAGAGCTCTTATTTCATCATTAGCGCCAGACCTTTCATCGCCTCGTTCCATAAATGTCACAATCATTCGATTTGATTCTTTTCTTTTATAAAACCTACCATGCGCATCAATACCTATTCTCATCTCTTCGTGGAACATTATCAAGGCGTATTGTTGCGCAAAGTCCTTCCGTACAAAGACACACAGACTGCACGTGCAAGATCTTTGGCAAGATCACCACTAATTCACGACCCCGATGTTCGTTGGAAAGCGCGCGAGAAGAAAGATTGATGTCGATAGCCCCCTCTGATTAAACCTTCGGCGCCTGTATTCCCCCTTACTCTCGCTCTCCGCCCGTATATTCTCCACCTTCTGCCTCATCCTTGCGGCGCACCCTAGCCTCCCCCCTGTTGTCTCACCATTCCCTCCTACCCGAGCCTCTCGTCGAGGCAAGATAGCCTCCTCGTGTGGCGTGTACGCGTCATCGCCAAGTATAATATTCCCTTGGCAGGCCGGCAGGCCTGGCTCGCTGGATCATCGGATCTCACATGTGAGTACAGCCCGAGACCTGGAGGGGCCAGGCCTCCGCGTAACCACGTATACAGACCATNCATACATATATATATAGGTATACACACATATATCCGCGCGCGGGCACGCTCGGCCTCTAGATAGAGCGTGCGTTTAAACGCGGAGGTGCACGAGGCAGGCAGGCAGAAGAAGAGACAGGGGACGGCGACGAGGTCGGCTGGGGCGTTATTGAAACACTGGCTGGTTGCTTAGAGCACGTGGGACGTATGCGTTTCCAGCGGATCGTCGTCGATAATTGTGGGCGATCGCACGATGCATCGAGTGGCTTTCGAGCCTTTCGCTTAACCGTTGCGAAGTCATGCTACCCGGAAGCGATCGCGCAGCTAATGATCTTTGCGTATTAATAGGCAGGCGTGATATCGAGATGAGACAACTGCCTGGATTAGTTCATGGACCTACAGCACGTGTGCGGGGAAAAAGAAGGGGGGAGATATTGCCCGGATTAATTATCGGGCCTTTGTCGGGTGGAAATAAAGTGCTGTGGAAAGAGACGATTGGTGCGGGAGAACAAATTGCATTGCTAAGGTCGACGTTGGAGGCTAGGAGAATGTACATCCGCCTATATCTTTGTACAAACGTCGAACTAGAAAAAACATGTCTTTATGAAATTACTAAAATTCTCCATTTTACATTATTATTCTACACTGAGAAAAAATATAGTTACACTTTTGGACTCAGGTGATTTTATAATATTTCTAATGATATTTATGGTTAACATAATGATGCATATAGTTAAGCCAATAATATTTCGTGTTAGAAATATTATGAAATTATGGTTGAGTTAAAAAATAACTATATTTTTCTCTCAGTGTAAAAATATCTTACTGTTACGCCTCATTTTCAAAAGAATTATCTTTATGAATACACCTGTAAATAATCATATTCATTTAACGTAACGTGGGACGTAAATTTTTCAATCGGGTTTCTCTTCGCGTTTCGAAAGATAAAATTAGCAAAACTAGAGATGTGATCGATACGCTATCGCAGTAAATTTCGACGAATATGGAACTCTCGGAAGAGTTCGATTCATTTCTCTTGAATTGGCGATATCGCAAACGTGAAAGAGGAGCGGCAGCAAGCGCGAGTATGGTTTTTCCTGCGTACGGTTTTTTCTGTGTGCCGTTTTTCTCATGCATGTTAATGAAAAGAAGGAAAACGACGACGACAATGATGACGACGACGACGACGACGACGACGACGACGACAAGCAGAGAGCAAGAAGAGAAGAGTGCATGCTCTCTGCTCGCGGGGCGAAACGCGACTGGAACGAATCGAAGCGACATGCTATGCGGGAGAACCAAATAGAGCAGGGCGCGTGCTCGAAACTGGGCGCCGCTCTATCCTCTTCTTTTCCCACTCATTCCTCGCGGCCACCGCCCTCTCCCCGCTTCGTGACGAGGGGGATGCTTGGACCATGCGTGTACGCGTTCCTCTTCAGCTTTAGTCCTACCGTCAGGTGATATCGAATGACGCGTCAACGGGACATGCTCGATCCCTTATGAATTTCGCGATGTTTAATGCATTTCGTACGAGCGTCTTCTTCGCAGTGCGCTCTCCGTTGCGGAGAGACGGATGATCGTCCTTGATGAAAGACCGATCGCAGGCTTATAATTAATTCCTGACAGCGAAATCAGCGTGTTTCTCGCGTTCTGCGAAGAAACATCTATAGCTAGATTTCCACGTCTTCGCGTACCACGATAACGCAATTAGAGGCGCCGTATTGTAAGCTAAACATTTTTAATACTGTAATCGTTGGCCTTGCGTGGGATAAAGTTCCGCGAAGATCTCTCGGATATCGGAAACATGCCACGTGAATGAAAAAGTTTACGCGACGAGAAGACGCCCCCATTGTACCTAACGGCTCTCAATCGTAAAACTCCGATGAATTTTACAAAACAAGCTCGCGTTCTCAGTCTCGTCGATCTATTAATCATTCTGGTAATTTTCTTAAATTCTCCTTTTTTTAATCAATCGTCTTCTGCTCAGGTAATTGATCACAGAAAACCTGTTAGCGGAATAATGACTGGAATATTAAACGAGCTATAGTTTTCACGCTTATAGCTCGAGACTCCGACATTCTTCGTTAACGCACGCGACGGGGATCTCCGTCGTCGCAGTCTTCGTCTTCGTCGCCGTTGTCGTCGTCGTCATTGGACTTTTCCCCTCGGTGGAAGGCAGTGACGCACACGTATGCGTGCGTATACAATCCGACGACACACATGCCTCGGGAGTAATAGATGTGTTACACGGCCGAGGATTCAGAGAAACACGGACACGTATGGGGCGACACGTATGGGAGGGACGGACGGACGGACAGACGAATGGGAGACTGTTACACCCAATTGTCCCTTGTTGCGCAGGGGTCAAGTAAGGTAGCCAACCGGCCACGCCGGATACCGTAGTCGCCTATGGCTTCGACGACGCTACTTCCAATCGTATTGCATTTTAATCCTAACTTTCCAAATTTTCAAATTATCGTGTAACAAAAGCTCTTATGATGCCTAATCTTGATGGCATTTATATATTTTATGTGGTGAAGTAATTTTTACTCGCTGATACGCGGCGATTATATTTGAAATAACTCTCAGGTAGACTAGAGAAAAGAAATAACGTTTTTGACATTTACGATTAAAAGAAAAATTATATAATAATAATACGAAATACGATAAATTATATTACAAAATAATTTTCGGTATTTCCTTTTCTTCATATAGATGATTCGAATTAAAGGAGGATCGAAATATAAATTTTTCCAAGCAGGAGTTATTTTTAAACGAGATCACAGAGAATAAATAATTCGTTCGTCTCTCTTCGATTCACGTCCACACTTTCACGTCGTCTTTGGACGGCGAAGCGCAACGAAGACTTGGCAAAGTGCACGTCTTTCCTGTCGACGCCACTGGATCCGTCCGCCGTCGCCGCCATCGTCGTCATCGTCTTTTTATTTCTTCTTCTTTTTTTGGGGGCGCACACGTGTGAGGTTATCCCGCTGACGGTGACCCCGTCGTCCTCCTACCGACGTCTTCTCCTCCTACTCCGCATTTGCTTTCCAGATCAGAAGAGCTCTTCCAACGATCGGCTCTCCGCCGGTCTCCCCCTGACGCAACCTGGACTTCGCCACTTTGGAAACGTATGCCGATGACGTCATGCGATCCTCTCTTCTCAGCAGACTTATATATATCGGCGAATGCTTCTCGTCGAATCTACTCTCGTGTAACTGCACAATCATGCGTATCCTTGGAGGGCGAAAAATCAGACGAGGAATCTGTCTTTTCCTCGACACGTATATCTCGATGCGATCCTCCGGCAAACACAAACGCGACTTACCTCGCGGATCTCGCAATTTCTCCGAGACGCCACAAGGACAATCATTTTGCGTCGGTAATGGTAATGAGACTCGAGACATCGAGGCGTTTGACATTTCTCGCAAACTGTGCGTCAACTGTGATGATTTAATTTTGTTGTCCTAAATAAAATTAGAGATTGCCTCTCGAGCGTCCAGCGTGATCTACTTCGGCGATTAATAATCACCGATGACGTTTCACGATAATGGGGCGAGAGGATTCGATTGTAAGAATTCCGGGACGACGAGACGGTGGGGCGGATTAAACAGTAAAAGGACACGGGGAGGAAAATAAAAGCGCTCCGAATGAGGGCGTAACGTTGGTAATTGCCGGCGGCCTTGAGACCCGTTCACCGTAGGAGCTTACGTATATTTATGCGACGCCAGATTTGGTAGGCAAATGAGTCGAAATTGAGAGTCGCTCGGTATACCGAATAGGTCGAGAGCAAAGAGCGAGAGAGAGAGAGAGAGAGAGAGAGAGAGAGAGAGAGAGAGAGAGAGAAAGACTGAAAGGAGGGAGAGAAGAAGGATCGGCGACAGGCGGTCAAATCGCGACGGCCGGTAGGTGTTTTGCCCCGGTTAAAACACATAGCCGAGAGATCACCGGTAGGCCACAATCATTTCCCCATTATCCAAAGAGCTACCCAGAAGAGGCAACTAAATCGACCACTCGAGCGAGCGTTCTCCGCGAGCAATCATCCTAACGGGCCCAATTCGGTCCTCCTTTTACGTCGCGGTCGGTGCGGCCGTCGTGTTCCGGGTCTCCGACGAGTTTGACCTTTTCTTTATTCCCATTGCGTTGTTTAATTGCTTTAAGTATTTCTTGATTTATCACGAGTTATTTCATATTTCTGAATCTGTCTTACGAAAGAGGTTTCGTAACGAATTACATTTTCTTATTGGGAGCTGAAACGTCTTACATTAAAAAAACGAGTAAATATCGTTATTTATTGAATCATTTTTCTAACGATTGTGATATTATGACAACTCGGCGCAAATTAGAATCTACTACGATCGAGTAATGATTAGTTTTCTCTCAATCTTCTTATATCATTATAAATAAATAATATAAAGTGTGTATGTGTGTTTTCATCGAAAACAAAATTATTACTCATTTCTATATTTGCATTGCATTGAAATTTTATGTAATAGTATTATTTTAGTAATCAATGCTTAATAAAATTAATATATTTTAAATTAAATTTTAAATTATTGATACATATGTATATTCTCTAATTGAATAACACTAGAAATGATCGCGTTTATGAATTCTGGAAATTTGGATTCAGAAATGTCGCCAAGAAAAATAGAGCCTCGAAATCTGACAGGCTCGCTGTTTTAAAGCGACAATCTTGAGAGAACTTTCCGTTTTTCTAGTTTGAGAATCTCTCATTAGTCGCGGCTTCGACGGGTAATTCAGCATCTTCACTTGTCAGAAAGACAAAAGATAATCGTCTTGAACGATCTCGCGGCGGTGTCCGGCCGCCGTGTCGGTTGCCGTTGACGTTGATTGGTTGGACACCGGCTACTGGTCCCGGTTGACCCCTAACCCCGGCAACTCGCTCGCCTTTATCGTCTGGAATTGCTGTGTTGGTGGCGAGTTGGTACAACACGACGCCCGCGGTGGCCTCATCGTTTCTCCTCTCGTTGTACACGCGCGCGTAACCGTGTACTACACGCATCTCTCGTGGAGCCGGGCGGCTGCACGGTGGGAGCGGAATTCTGTGCGGAGCGACAAACAATTGCCGCCAAGTGGCTTAATTGCAGCTAACTAAACAAATGTTCCAACCGTAGCTGTCCGCCGAGAACGGCGCTCGCGAGAAGGAGCGTGGCTCCTCTCTTATGTCCCGCTCTTCTTTCCTCCCCTGCCTGCTCCGCGGCAATTCCTTCTCTTGCGTAGTTCTGGTTCCATGTGCCTCTTCCTTGCTTGAAAAAGAGAGAGAGAGAGAGAGAACTTATCGTTCCGGAGTTACCGGGGCTCAAAAGGCTGAAGAGGAGATTTCTCCGTTTCTCTTTCCTTATCCCGACTGTCATGCGTTCCCGCGTACGAGTAAATGCGTGCGCGAGAATCGAGGCGCGGTTCGCGAGATGTTAACGAGATGTGACCTCGACGACCAACATTGCAACAGAATTCTCATCTCCGAGATCGTCGTCGAGATCGCAACGAGGTAGCCGACGCAGCAGAATCGTTTGCGCTCGACGCTTCGAGGGAATCTTAAACGGCATGGTTCCTCTTACAGTTCTGTTTTAATACTCCGCTCTTTCCGCTCGCTTCTGTCTTCGTCCCCGTGCTTCATGCCTGGAAGACGCCGGGATCGTTTCTCATTCGCCGCAGTCGTCGTAGGTGTATATACGGCCGGCCGGTTGCGCGCGCGGCGAGATTCCCATTTATCAGAGTACATCCGCCGGAAGTGGGGCGGCCCCCGTGCGTAGGTGAGACGGAGAAGAAACGAGAAAGAGAAAGAGCCCGTAGTCCGCTGGAGAAGCGGGAGGACCGGGGATCTTTGTTTATTAATACCTGCGACATCATCGGAGTCCTTGGGCGCGGCGAATGAAATCAGTATGATACCGATGTGCGTTCAGATTTCAACGCATATTCTGTCTATCTTACTTGTGAATCATCACTTTTTTCGAACGATATTATATTTCTATTTTAGTTTTTACTCTACACACATCCTTGTTTCGATTAACTGTTTTAGAGTTTCAGTTTAATGTCGTGAAAAATAGGACGCATCAAAAGTATACACGATATGTAACATTCAAGTATTATCCGAGTACCGTTTGTGGGACGACGAGTTCCGCATGTAACGTGAATTCCACACGACTTCCTATATCGCTCCGTGTCCTTGTTGTAAATTAAACGCAACAATTCGCAGATATCCTGACGCGTAGGATAACTCGTAACGATCGTATCGATGGTATCAATTACTAGAATACCGCTGCGCGGAGCTCGATCCGCTCGTCGCCGATCGCCTCCTTCCCAGAAGGTAACCCGCCGCGATTATCTTTAATGGCAAACACCTTGACGGTGTAGCAGGCCGAGCGAGATCGACCGCGGTAAGATCGAGACCTCCGAGACAAGCGCGGCACGGTTGATCGTAAGGCGATTCTTGAAATCGCTAAGGCGGGGGTTTGGATCAGTAGAATCTATCGGGGAGTTTCCCGCTGAGACTAAATTGCGATGCAAGTTTTATTTTTCACCTACATTTCTATTTTATCTCGAATTTATATATCGAGTTTTATTTGTACTCTCCCCCGTCTGGATCTTTATCTCTCCCTCTCATCCGATTCCGTGTTCGGATTACAAAGACGACTCATTATAATCGATAGATACCTATAGATACTTCCGCGACCGGATCCGCGAAAATCATGTTATATTAAATTCTTAATAAAAGATTCTTAAAATAACCTTCTACGAGTGTGTAGCTGGAAATCAACGGTGCAGCGAGCGGGCGAGAAGGGTAGGGGGAGGAGAGAAAAGTGTGAGAAAGAGAGAGAAACGGAGCAAGACGCCCAGCCAATAAATTCCACCGATTATTAAACAGATTCTGTGCCCGCCTTCTAATATACCGATGAATACACCGTCCCATCAATTCGTTTCGTCCGAAAACACATAGCTGATACTAAAAGCAAAATGTGGAAATAAAGATTGAGACAAAATATCCGATATTTGTATTATGAAAAATGAGTTTGCTGTATGTCAAATTAAATGTATATCAAAATTAAAGTTGTTTATATACGGTGGATGGAAAAACTCGCTAATTTATAAACTATGTAACTAGCGATTTTAAGTTTAATGCATTGTTAATATATAAACGAAGTCATATTTATCAACAAAAGCGATGCGAGTAAAATTCGCAATGTTTTGAATTATTCAATCATATCTTACATATTTCCACACTCAGCAGCGTTCTAACGTAATTGTAAAATCGTCAGTGTGCAGTAAAGTATATTTTTTTTATCGTAGAACATCCTTTTGCACGTCTCTCTCCCCTTTCCCCCTAGCACGCACACGCATGCAGAAGATGACCATTCATCTTGAAAAAAGCGCGGCGCGACATTTCGTCGCGATTGGATCTCCACCGCAGAGGCCTCTCGCGATTTCCACGTTCGTGCGCGAACGACGCCGACTCGTCGGAATTTCTCGGTTACATCATCAAAAGTTTTTGCGGCGCCGCGCGCTCACACACCGACACGTATGCAAGCGTACGCGCTCGCACGCCGCCTATGTCCTACAAGCCCGCTGGACAAAGTTGTGGCCGGTATCAATTGGCCGTGCTCTCCGCGTTGTATACCGGTCGACCTTCTGGAGTTGCAACACGAGACCTGACACAGATAGGAGAGACTGCGCCGCCGCTGCGCCTGCTGCAGCGAACCAGTCGGCCCAGGCATCGCTCAGGCAAACGTAGTGCATGCCTTGCGAAACTGCCGGCAGGCCGACCGGCCGCTCGTTTCAACGGGGAAAAACCCGTTAATTTCGTCGGGATAAAATCAATCAAAGTGAGATAAAATCGCGCCGTTAGAGCCTCGGAAGATCGCCTCGATTTGCCGCGATTCGAGGGTCGATTAGAGGTGCGGTGCGCTAGGCGATGCCATATCACGGAGGGCGAGGAACGCTTCGCGCTGCTCTTTTCAATGAAAAACGATCCGACCATATAGAGGTGATCCTCTGTCCGACGAGCCTCGGCCTTATTCCCTCAAAATGACCCTGACCACTCGAGCTCGGCCAGTGGCGTAAAAAGAGGATGATTTTTTGGGAACGAGCCGTCTAAAAAAGCCGTGCTTGCATGTTTCGAGTAATGTTAACAGCTACGTTTTGGAAAATGCTATCAGACATATAGTAGAATTTATTGTACTATTATAGCGGTGCTGCAACGAAAGTAGAGAAGACAGAAAAAAAATGTTGATTTCATGGATTAATTTTCCGTTATAACGATCCGTTATAATGACTATTATCTGCACACTTACTACATTTATGCGTTATTACGAAAGGAAGTTATGTCAGAATATTTTTTGACATGCGCGATAATTAATAATTTCCTAATGAACGTAAGGCTAATTGCGTATCTGCATAATCACTTCTCGCTCGGTCGACGATCCTATTTCGCCGGGCTCTCTGTTTAGAGAAGATCTTTGAGATATATGGCGCGGTGCTTAAGCCGGAGACAGACTGACCGCGTTAATCGTGAAAGGGGGGTTGAGTGGCTCGTTCGCGCTACTGATCCGAGATTCTCGACGCGCGTCACCTTCGCAACGCGGCGCAACGCCGAGGCGTAAGCAATTTGCGTTTCGACGAATCGCGAGTCGCCGCCGGCTCTTGATCTGGGACAATAAAGTCCACGGTCTTCCTGTGGGCGTATGGTAACGCGGACAGCCTTCGATAGCTTCTTCTTTGGCCGCGACGCAATGTAATAAAAGCTTACGAATTCTAATGAATTCTTTCATTTTTTTATGTAAAGTCAAATCGAATAAAGNGTAAAATATAAATAAATAATAATTAAGGATTATATTATCAATAAGATAAAAAGGAAATGGAAATCATTAATGTATGACTTCAATTAATAAATACTTTGTTTTAATTTATAATTATGTAATAATTAAATACGGGATAGATCCTGTGGTCAGTTCTTTGAAACAAGCATTTAATTATATTAACTTGCATGACAAAAATAAAAATGTAAATTTTTCGTGATCACACATACTCCATTTATTATACATAGAAACTTTAGCTTAATCAAGAACGAATTTGCACAAACATTCTCACAAACGCATTAATTTTTAAATAATATTTTTACGAAAATGATATGGAGGCTGCATAGCAAGACTAAATAAGGCCGCAAAGCATCTGGCCCTGTCTAACGATGCGGTTACGCCGCGGCTGCGTTCGTGCGGTATTATCATAACGGGTAGTTGCGGAAAATGAGTTTCACGAACTTTTAAACGCGTCGCGAGAGTTTCGTCCCGTTCGCTTTCGTACCGCGCAGCCTAGGGCGAAACCGTTGGACTGCTATAGCTACGACTCGCGAATGGAAAACACTTCAACGTACCTAACGGTGGCTTTCTATCTGTTGCAGGAGAACATCTCGACCCCGGAGCCCACCGACATATCGGAGGAGGATCACTACCCAAGTGAGCAAAACCTTTCATTATCTATATCTCCATTTCGTAGCGTAAAACCTTGCCGAGCCCCTTACAGTCGGTGTCGGAGGTGTCCCCCTCCGAACCTTCACCCGGCTAAGGATTACGAGATCGTAGTTTCTTACGAAACAAGATGCAGAGGCGTATACTTGCCGCGTGCGTATGTGCGCGCCAAGTTTTTAACCGCTTGACACGATCGGTTTTGAGTGCGTTTCTCGTGTGGAACCAACCCTCGTTTCGTGTGTCCTCTGGTCGTCGCGGGGTCAGGTCGCAACCGTTTCGGGAATCTGACCCGAATTCTACCGGCAGCGCCGCACGTTTTTACATTATTGAACCGTGTTCTGAATGATTTAAACGTCACTCCGACTGCTGCCGGCGCGCGGCCGGTTCTCCGCCTCACCCTTTCTCTTTCCCTCTGTCACCTTCTCTCTCTTTCTCTCTCTCTCTCCCCCCCCCCCGTCGGTTTGTTCGCCGGCTAATAAATCTCTGCTCTCGTCATCGCACGGCCGAAGCGCCCGTCCGCCGTGTGTCACCGCTAATTCCGCCGCTCGGACGAACAAACGGAACCGCGCCCGCGCGATACGCTAGAAAATCTGCGGATTGTCCCTTTGAACTCTCCGGTCCGATTACGTGCGGTTGTATGCCGGGGGAACTGCGCGGAACATCGTTATTTCAGTCGTTCCCGCGGAATTTGTGCGAATTAATAGTAAGCTCGTTCGTACACTTCGTATATCGCCATCGTTACGCATTATTATAAGCTAAATTGATAGATTGAATTTCGTCCGCAATATATTCTAACGATATTTCTACGCACACAAATTTTGAAACGGATATTGATATTTTCTGTTAAAAAAAAAAAACTGAAACTTTTGTTTCTCTTCGATTTTCGTGTGCTTGGATATTTATTGTAAAGTAGATAAGATGTAAACGGTAAATTGTTATTAAACGTTGCGATCTGAATTAATAAATTATCGAAAAGAATGAAAATGGATTAAGATAGATTACTTAAATAGAAAGATAAATTTTTCTGTAGATAAAAAAGTACAATCGTGAATCGGATATTCCTCGAGCATTTTCTAGTAAATCCTTGCAGGATCTCAGGTGGTAATAAATCAAGGTATAATAATCTAAGGGTTAATATCGGCTATTCGATTCCGATGTACGTTCGCGGCAGCTCGCGTGGCACGGATCGATATAACGAATTAGTAGTATCGAGCGCGCGTTACTCGGCACCGCGCATTCGATTACGGTTTCACGACATACAGGAATGGTTCGTCTTCAATGTTCAGAGAGGGACGGACGTGTATAGTACCGCATTACATGCACAGTGTGCGGTCAGATAAAAAAAAAAGACAGGATCAATGATTTCGCGAGAGAAACACGTAGAAGAATACACATACAAGACACGTACATGTATACAAACACCGAACCGAACTTTAATGAGTTTAACGTTTGCCTGTGACCAAATTCCTTTTGCTAGAGCCTCCTTGAGAGCAATTTGGAAATCACCTAGTTAAAGCGCGCTGCCCACGAAACAAAAGTTTTTACTCATGCGAGGCAACGATAAGCTGTCGCGTAGAAAAAAATTATAAGAATAGTAGCATCGAGTTTGGCATTTAAAATTCCGACAGAAAATTTTCATAATAAAATATCTTTTCCTTAGCTATTCATACATCTCGGATCGATATCTCATAATCTCTTTTTTTATTTATATGGACGTTTTTTATTTATATGGACTAATGTCACGCGTTTAACACACTGTATTTTGATTCTTTCGCTAAATAACTATCCTTCCGATTCCCGCATGTTTTGAATCCCCTCCTTCACACTATCTTGGATACTCGAGAATCGTGCAAGGCCGCGACTGTAAGCGATAAACAATGAGCTACGAGCTGCGAATAACTCAGTTTGTTTATTGATCTTTTCGCTTAGTTCATATATATATATACATAAAAATAAATTTTTATTCATTACATTTGTAATAACTCGATCTTCAAGAAATCAGAGATTAGACTCATTAGAATTCAAATACTTGAAAGATCAAAGTCAATGTTGTCAGGAAACATATTCGCGTCATGCATTACTTATCGCTTGTCATTCATCAATGTGCGTACGACGGCCTTCGTCGAACCGATACGATTTCGTGAACTATCCTTGTCGGCACCTTATTTTTCATTTGCGTTACGCGAGTCGTGTTGTTTACTTACTCATCGGTGCAAGCGAGCTGTTGATCGGAGTACGCGAAAAGACACACGTCATCACTGCAGGACATTACTTCGGTGCATCGTGACGAATCGCGGCGTGCGACGCTAAGACTGGCTCGTAGATCTCACCGGACTCTGGCGGGTATCTCACGGAGCGAGTCACGTCGTCAGGACGTCGTTAATCGCGCCGTCGAATTTTACCGCGACGCTGATCAATAATATAACCGACATCCCTCGGCCGGCTCGATTGCCTCCAAGGATAAATCAACGGCGCATACTTCGGCGGGGAGTTAATCGTAGGCTCACTTACTCGCGGGGCTTAATCCGTCGTTGCCGCGAGGCTGGTTGGTTTTTGTCGGAGCCCGTGTAAATTACTCGATCGATTAATAATCGTAAACGGCGCACGGTCCACCGCCAGCTGCGACGGTCGAGCTATGTGGCCTGCCGGCCGGCCGATTTATCAGTTTCGGGTAATTAAACCTGTTGCGTTATTAAATCGAGTCGACGACGTCGTCGTTTTGTAAGCTTAATTTATTCGCCCGCGATTCGCTCGCCCGGAGCTCGCTATGCGAGCTCAGGTAGCTGATAAGTGATAATAGCCTCCGGCGTACCGAAGCCGGCCACCGGAGGCTGATGACGAATGTCGCGATTCATTCGTGATATAAGACCGCGTCCGAACGTATGACTCCACTCTCGTGTGAGCAAGGACTCCCGTTTGCGAGGAAGAAGTTCCCGAGTTAACGCGAGCCTTGTACCGTAGTCATTCGTTTACTTTAATAAGTTTCCCAACTTGTTTGAACCCAATTGAAATCTTACTTTTAATTTTGGCAGCCGCGCTCATGAAAGACCCGGATAAGCTGAAGTTGATGCTGCTCGCGTGGAATTATAATCTCCAGGCACAAGTACAGGCGCAGGCACAGGTCCAGGCCGCCAACGCGGCTCTCTCGCCAAATAACTCGTCGACTACCACGGCTACCACTGTTGGCACACCAGTCACCAGCCAATCGGCCATTTCCACGGCAAACAACACTATTAACAACTCCACACTCACAGGTAACACCTTATTTCACCGGCGAAATATACGGCGTTTTCGAGAAATGTGAAGTTCTAAGCCGTGGAAAGATATATCCGCAAATTTCATGTAAATTATTAGAAACAAATGACGTTTTCAATGTTTCAAATTCACTTTGCGGATCAGCTTTATGATTTTTTTTTGGCGAGAAAAATATACGTTGAAGAAGAAGAAAAATTTTTCTCTAGGATGCATGCAAACGATCTTGAAAACTGCACTAGATAAATTTTTTCTTCTTTTAGATAACACTTTCTACAATTTTCGAAACAAACTTCTCGAAATCGTCTTTTTTTTTTTCTTTTATTTTAGCTTTTCCTATTATGAAATCATATATCCTAGGATTTAATGTTATTAACTATTTTCAACGCGCGCGCGACTACGAGTGAGAATCAATTGAGGTCGGTAGCATTACGAGCAATTTCGACCACAACTCTGCAAATCGTGATTGCGAACGTCACGGAGTATACGAAAAAAAAAGTTGCCTCGCGAAATCGACAGGCGAGACATTTAACGGAATCCATTACGGGACGAAAGATGTCTAGACGTCTTTCTTTCTTTCTTTATTCTTCGTCGCGAAAGGACTCGACGAAGTTACGTACGCCAACGTCCCATTGATGTCGCCCTGACTGACGAAATCCCACTTATGAAAAGAACCTTGCTCCGCCTGGCGTAAGCGCGGCCGGAGGCTTTAATGCCTCAAGTTTTGCGTCCTTCTCGCGCGGCGCGGCTCGGCTCGGCTCGGCTTGGCGGAGTGAATTGCAGGTTTCGCGGGGCCAAGGTGTACCGGCCATTTAGCTCGTAAAGTTTTGTCGTCGCGCGCGACGTGACTAATGGATCGCCGACCTAGGACGTACCCCATGGCGTAGAAAGAGAAATTCGACGCGCGTCTCATTTGCCTACGTGTATTCGCGGAGCGGTCTCTCCTCGCTGTTCGACACCCACGCGTTCCTGCGAAATCCGCGTCAGGGTGAATCGCGGGGATGAGACACGCCGTGAATCCTCGTGTTTTTCCCCGCCGGCGATGAATCAATGCGGACGGAAAGCCACGCGCGAGAGATGAAGAATGCGACTGATATCTTCGAGTATCAATACCTCTCTCGGAATTCGCGATGCGATGTGCATTGTTGTATGTCATCCTCGTTCATTAATCCTTACGTAATCATCGCAGAAACTTAAATTCTTTTACGCCATCGTAATCTTGCCTAATGTTTGTTAAAAGCCATCAATTGTTTAAAATCCATCGTTTTTTATATTTTTAATATTTAAGCTTTTTATTATCTACTTTTTCATTTGTTTTACGACTCTAAAGTAACAGAGATTACGATATTAAAATACCGGTTGCATTTCCGATTAGAAAATGATGGAAGACCCGCGCCCAAGACATCGCGTACTTTGATACTTGGCGCTCGAGAGGCCTGATGGAATATAGAGCCGAGTCATGTGAATGGGAGCGACGAATGTAATGCGGTAATTGTGTCGGTCGATGGACATTGAAAGTTGAATATCGAAAATCGCAGAGTGGGCGCGCGGAAAGGCCATTAGTCGCACTATTACAATATCGCAAGTGGGTCTCTTAAAACGATTTTGAATTATAGCCTATGCGCCGCGTTGTTAATGCTTATTCAAGCTATCAATTTTTCCAATGCAAGGAGCAAGGAACATTATGGTTTAGAGTAGAGTTACGTTATGTAAAAATATTAAACGATATGATCGTTAATATACGATAATATACGAATATATTGTGCATATTTCTAATTCATAATTAAAGATCGCATAAAATTTTATGAAGTTAATTATCTTTTAGTGAAACTCGGGTTAATTAAAATTTTATGAATCCGATAGATTTGAATTTTGAATAAAAAAAATTAAATTCTTTCTATTATAAAATATAAAAGATTTACGTTTTGCGAATTGTAAATAGTAATCAGGAATTGCCCAATTATTCTACAAATTTAATTTTTTGTTGAAATATCTTTGGTAACGAAAGAAATAAGCACGTTAATTGTCGTGCGCGTCCTCAATCCATGTAATGATAATCGCGCAATGATCTCCAAGGCGCCGAACGTTTCCGCGCGGTACTCTCTACATGCTCTCAGGACTCGCCTGTTGTTCAGTTAGGTTGCGGAAGGATAATTCACCGTGCCCCTCCGCCCTCAGTACGCCTCTTCCACCTATCCTCCCTGGCAGCTATTTGAAACTGGTTTCGAAGCGGGCCTCTATATCTCGGACGTAGTCATTGCGTAATGAACCAGCCATCGGCCGAAGAGACGAGTAGAGATATATATGTATACATATTTATATATACATATATATTTATATATACATATATGTATCTGAACATACATATACAGCAAAACGAATAGATCTCTCTCCTCTCTTTCTCGTCGCACCAACCCTCCCTCCCTCCCTCCTACATGTTGACCAGCGCAGATTCCATATCTCGTACGGAGGACTTCTCTCATTGGAGTCCGTCCACTTCGTAGACACGCATTTCGCAAATCGATTTCTAGATACAGCCGCTTCTCCTGCGGCATCATCACGAGCGGGAAAAGCAACAGAAATCGTCAGTTTGCCGGTTGCGAGTCCACGATTTAATCCAAGTCCTCAATCTCTCGATGTAGTCTCGTACCGCGGAATTTACATTTTTAACCAAAAACTCGCGGCACCATTCATAATTATGTATCCTGCTTCGATTTTTAATATTTGAAGTAATTTCATAATATTCTGTGTATAATACATATTTCCAAAAAAAATATATATATATGTACTATATGTATATATTTTAGATATTTTTTTCTAATTTTAAGAATATTTATATTTATATGATTTTTAATATCCATACAGAAGAAAATTAATTAATCATTTTCGGAGTAAGTTGTCAAACAATAAAAACTCTTTGGATCGTACTACAAATGCTCGATAAAGTTACTTTATCTATTTAGATATCTTGATAAAAAAAGAAACACGCGAAAATCTTAGTTTCTCATCTCTTAATGCACTTCGCGGTAAAGTCGGTGTAATATTTATAATTTATAACGGACACAACTTTCCCCAACGAACGCATATGCGGCGATTATGCTTGCGATATATTACAAAATCACAATGTCTTAGACATGACTGCTTCCGGATCTTAACTATACATTAGAATAATCATATATAATATTTGTCTTAAATATTTATCTTTAAAGATTGTCTTTTAGATAATAATAAATGTTCAACTTTAAATCATTAATTGCATTTAAGATTCTCAATCGTAAAATCTATATATCAATTATTATATTTGTATATTTTTTTACATTTGTGCTTATACTAAAAAGTAAATGAATAGATAAACGAATAAATTCTAAATTAAAGAAAACCGATGAAAACTTGAAAAAATTGTCATTTAAAAGATTTCAGAAATTTGCAAACTCCATTTTCGAATGAAGTAACGAATTAATTCTAAATAAAAATGAAAAAGATGAAAATATTACTGAATTATTATCAAAAATTAAATTGTTGCAAAAATAAATGATNAAATAAATAAATAAAGATACTGCAGAGAAAGCATCTTTCAATTGTCAAGCATAATCGTCCAGAATTAAAAATATAAACCGAGAACTTCCGAATTCTCCTTCACGTCGACGCGAGCACGCACATGCCATCACGAACAACGTTCTACTATGGTCAGTGACATTTATGAGGGACAAGATAATACGTCTTCGTCCATCCCGACGATTGCACGTTACCATCCCAAGCGGTAGACAGTTTCATACCTAGCCCGAAGTACCGTGGGCGTTCGTGGCTTGTCTACGGATTTTGTAGCGCGCTAGGCTCGCTCAAGACACGTACACACGTGTACACGTATACACAGCGAGCTGCCTAGAAAAAGAGGAAGTGCCCGGTGTGGTTGTAGGGGCCGGGGTATTAGTTTCCCTTTGCGGGAACGCGAGGTCGAGGGAATGAACCAGGAGGACGAACTGCCGGGTGGGGCGCCGACCGACGCCGTCGTCGTCGACTCATTTCAGGTTCAGGCCAGCGGCCAAGAGCCGAGCTCAGGAACGGTGCTAGATGGTGTGGGATTGGGATTGGTAACCGGCTTTCTAGCCCGCGCGGACAGTCTAGCTGTGCGTCCAGCTTCGCTTATGTGCGTGCTGTTCCCTACCTTCTCCGACTACTCTCCGGCGATACGCTCGCCGCAGGCCGGGAACCCTCTCTCGCTGCGTGCGATGCCGTACCCTCCTAGAGAGTGTTGCGCGCGCACACACACACTCGTGTACACGTACGCGTTATGTACGCGATTTTTTTCCGTAGCTGCGCGCGTAGCCACATGTACTGCACGAGTGTGCGTGTGAGAATCGAAGTGCAGCAACCTCCAGGACCGGTGGGACCGCGGGAGTAAGAGAAGGACGGGGAAGGAGAGAGGGAGAGGCAGAGAAAAGAGGAAAGAAACGTACGGTGCCTCCGCCAGCACGTCTCCTGGACGAGGGTCCAGTTTCCTAGGTCGCCCGCTCGCGCGTTCAGTTACTGGTTCTACCGGAATCCTCCTAGAAAGATGCGTTGCGATCGTTGAACAACTCGAGGAATCAGGATCGCCCGTTCGAGCACCCGAGATAGCTGCGCCCAGATAGACTTTGCGTCTTCGCGCGGGGGAAGTTGAAGCGCCCGGCGGAAAGTTGCCCCTTGACGATGCAAATGTTCTAGGACGTTGCCTTGCAACGCGCTCGCCTCGACGGCGTCTTGGAAACTACGCTTGGAAGAATTCGATTCCAGAATGCAGATTACTTCGCGCACACAGCGAAGGAAGTAGATCTAAGAATGTGCGCGCCCGGTTCGAGACTGGCCATATCATCAGAAAACAAACATACTTCCTGTCTTATCGTATTATTCATCCCGAAATATTCTTATTTCACATCATTTCTCTAAACCCAATTTTCGATCTAGGTATTAGTAATGAGTAATAATATTACTTTACTTTTTAAAAAAATTTTAGAAAATGTGTCTTCATTTTTCTATCGATCGTTAAGTTTGATAATTGAAATTTCTTTTCTAATACACATTTTACATTTAAAGATCGAAATATATATATATCTATATATATATATATATATATATATATCAGGCTTTGTACATTTATGAAAAGAGTAATTTAAGTAGCGTGTAGAAAATTAACGCGAATTTGCCCGGATGGTTTTGTATGGATGTCCCTATCGTTGACGCGTGATTGTACGAAACGGCAGCCGCAAACCTGTCTCTTTTTTTTTTAATCGGAACCAAGGAGAGTCCCAGGTGGAAGAGGTCCGCGAGGCTCGCTAGCCTCTTTATGTTCCCCCTGCGGCACTCCCTGCCGACAAACCATACACTTCTTCGTACGTGGAGTCTCTCGGCGGCCACGACTCGTACCTGTCCCCGTCGACATCCTCCTCGTGAAAGCACCTTTACCGTACATTCTCTCCTGGGATCGTGACGATAGAAGACCACACCGCCTTTTAACACCTTGTACACGCTATCGGAGCTTATTACGGGTTTTGAGAACGAGTCGCCGTTATTATTGTAGAAAAGAAACACGGTCTGTACAACAACCGGCCGAATGATGGTCCAATCTTATTGTCGTCGACACAATTGACATGCTAAGGTTTATTCTGTCCTCTAGAGAAAGAGAGTCCGACGCAATCTGTCTCGAAGATTTGTTAACGCGAGAAACGTTGACTTGACATCACTCTTATTTCGTCTCTTTCACAAGAATTTTGATAAGGCGAAATTAATTCCGAATGAATTATAATCCAATTGGAATAACAGAATCATAAAAACATCGGTCAGAAGAAATTTAAAATCAAAATTAATACAAACTTGTTAATTATATGTATATGCATTGCACCGATATTATTATGCATACTTATATCATAACAGGCTACGATCCAAAAAGTGAAGTATAGCCACCAAGTGGGATTACTTAATGAAGACAGCATGAAGTTAATTAATTTATCCTACCTGACTTTTTGGCTATCTATCAATACTTTATATTTATCCCAAATCTCTCGCCGACTTTATTATATAACATTATTTATCAGGTATTCAATCTGTAATATTCTTGAAGACCGAAAAATTGGTCAAAAAAGCTTACTGACTTTTCGTGAGCAAAGATCGTGGCCATTATCGTACTCACGACCGACTTCACATACGAAATTCAACAGTTGATATCGGCAATATCACGCACGCGGGTATAAGGCTAGGGAATCGTTTAGGAAATGCTAACCCTCTGTTGGTCGATCATCCCTAACCAGTGTCGTCACGCGAGCCGAACGTACACCGCGTTTATCGTTATTATATTCGCGGGATAAATACCACCCACATGGTTCTCCTCCCCTTACCCTCCCTTCCTCTCACTCCGTCTCTTTCTCTCTCCCTGCTAGTCGTGTATCTAACCGGCCGCTTATGACCGACTCCTCGCCTGGCCATGGCGTGGGAAGGGAAAAAAAATATTCCTTTCTTTTGTTCTAACCGCAACGTTCTCTATTCATAAATCGAAACAGCGCGAGGCGGCGATCTAATCATCGTGGCACGGCAGGCATTCAACGAGAACATTATTATTTTCCTGGCATTGCCGATGGAAGGTTCCCCTTTTACCGGATAATTACCGATCGCGAATGCAAAGTGTTTCTATCACCAAATTTGCGTTATTAATTAGTAGTAATTATTAAAAATACCATTGTTCATATTACGATCATTATTGATGCTAATAATACTAATAATGTTCATTTCAATAAATGACATTTAAATAATAATAATTAATTATTATCATTATCGTTATTAAAACGTTAATTATACCTATACGAATACGTGTCTCATTGATGAGTATTATAAAAATTTAGGCTTCAGTCTTCAGAAAGTATACGCCGAGCCATTACAAAACGCTCACTTTCGCAGATTCTCGAAACGGTTCCTCGGAATTGGTGGACATGCCGGCGGGAACTGTTCCGAATCTGAGCGCCGTGGCGGGCGTCGGCAACGAGGACATGGCTTCCTTATGGGCATCTTACGCCATGGGCTTTAAGAAAACGCCGCCACCAGCATCGTCGGCAACGCCCTCACGGTCAGATCGCGATCGAGAGTCCAGTCCGCCCGGTGGCGAGGGAACGGGAAGCGCCCACGATGAAACCAGCAGTAGTGGTAACAAGGAAGATGAAGACGACGATGATATAGACGCCGACGAGGGACTGGACCCACGACATCATGATCCAGAACGTCTCAAGGCGTTCAACGTAAGCATATTCGCAATTCCATTACAGGGTATCATAAAATTTGTTGTTTCAAACTTGAGGAAAATATTTAAAAATATCGTGATATCGAAAATTCAAAAAATAATCGAACGGCAATCAATGATAATTGTTATTCTCATTACCCGATACGAATTTGGCGAATCAAGATGCATAACGATAATTGAATTACTTGCGGGCCGCGCAATTGCGGTCTAACTGGTCGCTTTATGCGAGCGTCGTTGCAAGAAAAGCGTCGTTCACGCCTCGAAGGGGGAGAGGGCAGTTGCAGGGGGAGAAGAAAACGGCAACGGTGCTCGAGCGGAGAAGTTAAGGGCGTCAGCATATTGGCGGCGCGTTGGACCTTCCCGAAAAACCCTAATTATCGTAAAGTTTTATGAACGGTTGCGCCAGAAAGCCGACTCGCAGGGGAACAGGGCATGCCATCTCTCCCCGAGTTTCCCCCCTCCCCCCTCGTTTCCCGTTTCTCATATATCTCTTTTTTTGCCCGTTTTCCCGCGCGTGAAAGCCAAGCGGTCGTAGTTTTGCGACGGCTGCCGCTGTTACGCTAGTTCCTTAATTAATTACAATTAGTTTAATAGAGATCCCGGTGTTACGCCCCACCACCACTAAATTCTTAATTCCTTGAGCGGTTAGCGAGACTCGCGTACCAACTCTCGCTTAATTCACTCCACTAACGTGGCCGTTGCGTCGTGTCTCGCGGCAGATGTTCGTGAGGCTGTTCGTCGACGAGAACTTGGATCGCATCGTGCCGATT
This sequence comes from Tetramorium alpestre, assembly GCA_021460005.1. Lineage (NCBI taxonomy): Eukaryota > Metazoa > Arthropoda > Insecta > Hymenoptera > Formicidae > Tetramorium > Tetramorium alpestre. Next base: position 163,789 of record JAJVSH010000115.1, on the reverse strand, counting down.
TCGAAGCAGCCGAAGGAGAAGATACAGGCAATCATCGATAGTTGCACGAGACAGTTTCCCGAGTTTGCCGAGAGAGCCAGAAAGAGGATCCGAACGTACCTGAAGAGCTGTCGGAGAAACAAACGCGGCAGGGACGGCCCCTGGGATGCAGTAAGTTTTCTATCGCATTTAATCGCGTAAGACAGCAAGCCGATTAGACTAAATTCTATCTAAATTTTTTAAATTTTGACACATTTTTCATACTCAGAATTGTAATTACAAATTTTTTACAGTCACGTTTGAATTTTTCGAGAGTGCTGCTCTAATTTATCAATTAAAATCGCGAGCCTCGAATTATCCGTTGAAACTTTGTTCATGAAAGTTCGAGCATTCTCACGGCGTGAGTCAAGTTCGGTATGCAGCGAATGATCGCGGATGTGACGTACGGGATTCTTTTTAGGCCAGACCTACACCGGCACACTTGACCTCCGTGCAAGCCGAGCAGATTCTGGCAACCGCCTGCGAAAACGAGAGCGACAATGCGAAGCGCATGAGAGTCGGTCTGGAGCCAGTGTCGCAGCCTATGCCAACTCTTCCGGCCGCAACGGTGAGTAATAAGCGAAGGAGAGGAAGGACAAACTTATCGCGAGCAAGCGACAAAGTTGCGCTGCCTTATAGACATTGCGACATCATCATCTTGGCTTGTAAGTAATTATGTGGCGCAATTCAATCGCGCCTCTGGCATGCAAACGACGACATGATGATATGGACACCGAAATGTATCACCGATCAATTTAAAGTTTTATTATTGCCCTCTCGGCGACGATCGCACGTGTTTTCACGGACGTTTTTCTAAATATCGCATGCGTGACCGAGCGTTAGATGCTACACGTGCACAACCTTCGGACGTTCTTGCCGACAACCGGATTCATTAATCAAGCGATTTTTAGATGAGAACTCGCGGATGTTTGCGTGATGCGTTTGTGAATCATGAACTAAAATATGCAAAGCGATAACTTACGGAAATGAATATAAATCGGCGTGAAAATAAAATTATATTAAAAACTAGATCAACTTATATTTACTATGATATCGAAGTCAAAACAAAACGAATTTAAGATTATACAAGTATTTTCTACAAAAAGCAGCAGATATACAATCTAAACAAATATTAAATAAATAAATTAATTAAATTAATAAGATTCTAACTACAAAAAAGTCATTATTTTTATTATTTGTTTCTAATGTCACTGTTTTATTATCAAGTACGACGGTGATACGTATCATGCAGCAAACGCGTGTTCAAATAACCTATGAACTCCGACAACTCGCTGGCATTTCGATCGACCCTCATTCTCGCGTGAAAGGGACTATACTTGTACCTTAATTGTCCCTTAATGCATTTATACATATTTCACTCTATGTAATTGAATTTTATGTTTTCATTCTTTCATATTGAAATAAACACTTTAAGTTTACTTTTTAACTTACTATTTATCAAATATTTTATCAAATATTTTTTTAATAGCTGGAAATTTCGTAATATATAAATATAAAAAATTAAATAATATATGAAAATATCATAAATGAGTAGAAACCAGGATAGGATGATAAATCACGAAACGAAAAGGTATTCTGAAAGGTAAAAAAAAAGTTGAAAACGCAGAAAGAGGGTAAATGAGATTTTTGATTACAAACGAACGTTGTGGTCTTGCGCTACATTATCGTACATGAAAATTCGACGAGCTCCTGCGCAACGCCAACAGCAGCGAGATATACGTGGATGGAGAGCTAGGATTGTGATATAGGTACCGCGAGAGAGGCCAGTGATAACCCGCGGGTCGCGCACCTCTCCCACTCTAATGCAACTCGCGCACACAGATCGCGCACCACGGAGGGCCGCCGGCGGCACAAGCAGCCTTCGACCTCGTGAAAACGGCTGAGTATGCGGGACGGAAGACACTGAAAATATTCTTGGAAGTAGGGGCAACGCGTAAAAGAGTGGACCGTAGAGAAAAAAAAAAGGCCGTGGACTCTTAGCGTGGACTGACGCGCGCTTTCACGCACCGAGGAGAACACGCCGACGTCATGTGATTAGTCTCGCGTATCCGTAAATTTCACGGTACGTTACGTCAGCTACGCGAAACGGAAGGTTTCGTATCCGAAGAATCGCGCCGAAAAAAAAGTTGCTGCCGAGAGCTTCGATCGGCGAGAGTAGAATTGATTCTTGAAAATTCATCGGCGCCTAACCGGGAAAATCGATCGGCGTTAATCTCACGGATGTACAAATCGCTCGCGTCTTGACGTCACGCTTCTAATCTCGGGGAGAGCATTCAACGATTCGCCGAGATATGGAAACGATCCACGACAACATTTCCCGCGATTAATTTGATACTCGTCACCTATAGCCTGTACGCCGAGTTCGTTGACCTTAATAAAGATAGTGCGAAAAAGCGAGTGAACGGTAAACCGATCGCCTCGGTATTTCGCGCGCGATACGTATAGGTGCAGACGGTAGCCGGAGCCATCCAATTCCGCGCTGCTTGTCGCACCTAATCCTCCTCCCCATTACCTTCCTTTCCTCTCCCAGTTGGTTCCTCCGCGGGTTTCGCAGTTGGCGAACACGCCGCAGTTCTCCCCTTTCCCCCAACGTCCCCTCTCTCTACCTCGCCATGTCTCGCACGCAAACGAGAGACTGAAACGCTCGCGATCGCCCCTCCGACTTATCTACTTTGAAAATCCCTGCCCGAGAAGGAGACGGAGAAACAGAGAGAGACCCGATAACCTCTCCGGCGACCTAAACTAACCCATTAAGGAGAAGACCTTCTCTCTCTTTCTCTCTCGCTCATGTACGTATGCCGCATCGGACGAAGCGGCTATCTGTGCTCTTCGTGGCCACCTATATAATTGACGTCAACGCACACTGCTGGCCTTTCATAAAAACACCTCCCTACATCCGTTCTACGCCGCTTGAAGATTTCATTCCTCCGTGCTCTCTCGTCGTACTCCCGGGCTCCTCTTCCCGCGCTCCTCGCGATCTCTTGGCTCTTCTTCGCATTCTCTTCTTCCTCCTTCCACCGCTACTACTACTACTACTACTACTACTAGTATTACTCTTCATCAACCCTCCGTACGCATCGCACTCGATCCTCTCTTTCGCCGGGCAAGTCATCCGTTTCTGTGGAGGAAACGCGCACATCACCACCTCTCGACGCTCTCACCGTGGTCCTCCCCTTCTTCATTTATTCTTCTTTCTTTTCTGATGCCTGCGCTCTTCCCTCCTCTTCTTCCTCTCTTTCCACGAATTAATTTCCTCCCGTGAGCTTACTCACGCCTCGTCGTTTCGTCCCGCTGCATCCGGACGTTCTCTCTACTTGTTCCTGACGTTCCTCCCTCGTGTCAACTCACTTTTTCCTCATCCTCTTCGTTCGCTTTACCCCTCCTTCCGTTGCCCTCGCCGGCCGAGAACGACGTCCTCGCTTCTCTGAACCTCGCACGAATAAACGCGGACGTTATTGTTATCGTATCGATACGTCGCTGGTAGGCAGGGTGGGGCGTAGACGCAAAAGTGGAAGAAGATTGAGAGAAGAAGCAGAAGAGGAAATCGAAGTGAAGAAACTCCCGGCGCGCTTTGTTCCGCTCGGTTGCTCATAGCGGTGAATACGATCGTGCTCGATGATCGGGATCGCGTTGATAACGAGATCGCGGATAGACGATATAATAGAGGCTCGATTAACTCGTGTCGGAACGATTCTCGCGGCCTGATGATCGATAATTCGTAAGGTGATCGATAGTGTCCGTGTTGTTTGCTGATTAGTCACGTGCTTTTGCGAAAGATTGGTTACCTCCTGGTTAGTCGTGTCAGCCATGCGGAAAAAAAATCTACCGGTAGTTCACAAGCTGGTGCGCGATCACGATCAAATTCAACAGGTACAATTACAGCAGACTTGACGCGGTGTTATTTTATCATTGCTCTTCAATATCTCCACGTAACTATAGTAACAGTATCAAAGTAACAATTTGTTTGTTGATATTCTATAGATAAACTTGAGAGTTTTTTAATCTTATTTTTCGATTATATCATTCATGCGCGTAGAAGAGGATATTAATATTAAAAAGATAAATCAGTCGGATTTAAATGTATTCTGTAGAGATATGCAAAATCGTAAACAAACTATTTAGTCTAAAAAATACTGAGACGTGAATTAGCTCACAATCATACTAAAATACGATCTCTGTTATCGTAGCGTAGCGTAGAGAGGATTGAATTAAAAATGAAAGAAAGTTATCATTATTTATAGAAAGAGACGCTTCGCGCAAACGAAGAGGTGTTTTAATAATCGAATAGGTGTTCGGTTAATAAACGATTGTTACAATTTGTCAAAAATCTTTAAAATAAAAATTTATATGTTAAAAAAGTACTGTTGCGTGTAAATTAAAAACTGGGCAGACAAAATATTTATGATTAGCATAATAATTTATTTTATTTCGGTTATTTTAATTCAAATTTTGATTATAGCAAACGGACGTTCGATCAAGTCTGGAACACTTCTCAAGCACACCGGTTAAATCACTTCCGTGCAAGAGGGAGGACACCCCTCCGGCATCGTTAACGTCCCTGGCACCTCTGACCAGTTTGGCAAACTTACCGAACAACACTATTCCCTCAACGCCGCTGTCGATCGCATCCGCGTCAAAGCTGCTCTCAACAGACAACAAGAGTCTCATGAGGTCAGTATGATGAAGTTACGACGAAAGCAATGAAATCTGCGTTTTCTCGAATTGACGACGTAATAGAGCCTTGCGCTTATCCGTTTCTTAATTAGCCACTCAGTTAAAGTCGAGCCGATTTGATATAAAGCGTAAAAATAAACTCTCCTCTGGGTTGAAACTTCCGCCGGTATCGATTTATTATTAATTTCGCTTTATTTTGCGAAAGAAATCTGCCATTATGTCGCCTCTGGCGTGATTACGATTAACTCACTTTCTGACTGAATTACCGTAACCGATTATTACTATCGGCACTAAGATCCCCGTCGTAGAATCGACCGAGTTCTAGATAAGGCTTCGCCTTCGGTCATAGGTCATGGCACAAAAATTCACCGGACGCCTCTCGTCGAACGGATTACGCGTCCTTAGCGGAACGTGAAGCGCTAATCAGCGCGACCTTTATCGCCAACGCGCATCTCATTCTCATTGCGTTTTTTTTTTTCTTTCAGCCAATCGACGATAGTCAGTTCGACGGTAAATGGTGTCGCCAGTGGCGGTGCACCGACGATGTACAGACCTAACTTCAGCCAAGCGTTCCAGCGTGCCGGGCCCACAACGGTACCGCCGACCCTCTCGGCCGGGCTATATCCGACTCAAAGTTTTACGTCGAGTCTACTAAGCAACGGTACACTACAAAGTAATACTGTGTTATTGGTGTTATATGTTGACTTTGTTGCACTTTTTGAATCGTTTGCGATATACATATACAGATATAATATAATATTGAAGCTTCATTCAGCTCTGATTGAAAATCTGTTATAATTATTTTTTTATATTACTTTTTATGTCTAAATTTCCGATATTTTATTCGCGTTTCCAATTGGCATTTTAATGATTATATAGATTAATTAATTTTTGGAACCTGTTTGCAATTACTCTGTTTTATCCCAGCGCGATAACGCTTCGGTTTAATGATACTTTTTAATGAGCTTGAATGAAATTTTTTTTTCATAACATTACAACGTTTCACAACATGCTTGCTTTGATGAAGTTTGCCAGAATGCTTCGAGATTAGTGCGCGCAATTGATTTTGATCTATGTTATTCTTGCAGGACCAACGGATCTTAGCATGAAGAATCCACCAAAGCCTGCTCTGCTGAGTCACAAACTGAATTCGATGGAAATGACCGCGGTAAAACAACTGATAGGTGGATATCGAGAATCAGCCGCCTTTCTGCTCAGATCCGCCGACGAGCTGGAGCAACTGTTGCTCCATCAACCATAGAGCTACGTTTATTTGGCCAGCGTTCGGCAGCTTGGCTCGTAGTCACAACGATCGGCGGGGAAGCAACGCGAGTATTGATACATACAGCGCCTGTGTGAGCATCGAGAGCAATGTCAGAGTCAGCGTAGATTTCCTTTCTTCAAGACCATTTATACCGCTCTACTCTGTCGGCAACTTCATCACGGCTCTACACACGAACTTATCTTTTGCTGAAAAACGATCCGCTTGGACAAACCGAACGCATTCGATCCAGACGAAAGTGCAAGATTATAAATTTAAATGTTGAAATTGACGAAACAAGTTTGAGAATAATTGAAGAAATTGATTAGACAGAGCTACTTTATAAATGTACTTTTCAAAAACAAAAAAAAAGAAAAGTTGTTTTTGAAAAGTCGAGAGGCTATAATCGCGACGAAAAATTCATACTGAAGAGTTTGATTTTTATGCAGATTCATTGTCATACATTGTTTCGTTAAAAACAGAAGAGTTCCATACACACAATGAATAATTACATACTTCATTATGCGCATCGTCGCGATATTTCTAATTCTAGGATTAAGAAAACTATTCGAACAGGGTGTACATAAAAAAAATATTTACTTAATTACTGATAAGCTTAAAGGATGATACGGCGAGCTAGGATGCGTGCGCGAGTGTAAGAAAGAAAGTCAAAGAAAGGGAAGAAGCTTCCGGACGGATGAGTCATTCGGAAGCGTGTGCTAGTATTTTCTAATGAGGATGAAAACGTTCCGGAACTTCTTCCTTACGGTCGGATGACGCGCTTGCATTTTTTCCTACTCAGATTCGTAAGCTTCGAAAAACCGTTTGTGAGAGCTCCATAAATCTACTGCAAGTATATTCAACCGTTTCGACGATGGCCGACAAAAAAGCTATCGCGTGTTCTTGCGAGACGGTAATTTCGCTAATCTGTTTGTTGTCGTTATGTACATATGACGTAAATGATATATGATGAAAATAGTTACTCTCGTGCGTGAGAAAACGCGATTAATTCGCTCGGTGGAATCGCGCCATTTACTTCGAGAGTGGCGTTACATCTGACGAATCAATTCGAGAATATGAAAAAAACGACGTGATAAAATTCGCATTTTAGAGAAATTATCAAAATCATTGAGTTCTCGCCATTTTTGGAGCAAATGGTGGATCACAGATGAAGATTTTACGACAGTCATACGTGTATATAGAAAGAAAATGCGTTCGCGCACTGATACACGTGTATATAATACGTAGGTCGCAAGACGAGATGGATTTTTTATTGGCGATGCGTCAGAGGCCTCGTCAGTGGAGATTAATTAGCTAATGAATTAACGATAACTGTACAACGTCGTCGTAATATAGTTAGACCAGAGTCGTTTTTGGAAGCGGAGAAGCGTAGTGATCGGGAGTATAATTTCGGGACCATCTTGTCACGATCAGACAATACGTTACAATCGTATTCGTGGTCTCCGGACGCATCACTGTGTTACCAAAGAACACTAATTATTAATTATGGGTAATGTACGTATAGTACTACTTAAGGGTCGCGTTCTTCTTCTTCTTCTTCTTTCCGTTATTCCTTTCAGACGATACTTCTTTTACGGAAGCGCGAAATCATATTCTTCATCGACTAATCATGTGAAGATACATATAAACTCCACTGTATGTGGATTACGTGATACCTAAATGTACACGTTGCGGATTATGAGTTTATTTTATTCTTCTTATTATCATTGATATTTACATTATTACCGTTACGATAGTTATTAATATTATTATTTTCTATTATAATTACCATTATCACCATCGTTATTATCATCACGATTGTCATTGTCACAAACATTATTGATTGCGAATCGAAGACTCGCGACAATTACGCGAGATAGTACGAATAGTTTATTTTGTTCTCCAATTTCCACAGAAAGTTTCCGCTCTACTTTATCGTTGTGTTTTGTACATAGTTTATATACATTATAAACGGAGTACATAGAAAGATTGCGGAAATTAAGTTGCTTAAGTAATTAGATACAAAGAGGAGTAATAAATAAATAAATATATATATATATATATATATATATATATATGCAAATGCAAACTATCTTTATGCGAACGATTGCTGATTGCTGTCACCGTCGAACTCCAAGCGCAGAACATTCCAATGAAAAGAAAAGCAAACAGAAAAATAGACAAGGAAAAGGATGAACAAGAAAAATTTTAGGGAAAGAATTTCATTAAAGAGGTAAAATGGAAGAGAGAAAGAATGAGAGAGAAAGAGAGAATAAAAACGTGTGCATGTATAATGTGTGTGCGTGATCATTGAAGATTTTATGGGAATAACGACTTTTATTCACCGACAATAGTCGTACTTCCATTTTCCTTTTCCGTTTACGAGCGAATCGCCGCCGCGGCGAAACGCGCCCATCGTCGCGCGAGCGATCGAAATCACAATAATGTTTGCGGCACTTTAGTGAGAGAGAGAGAGAGAGAAAGGATCGAATAAAGCGTTTCGTCAATTGGAACTAATTCTTATCCCTTAATCATTTGAAATTCCAAATACTTGCGAAGATGATTCACACGCCCTCCCCACGAATGCAATTTCTCGCCCGTAATAAACGGACTCGTCTCTTTAATCGACACAGTGCAATAGTCTATAGCGATACCGTTGTTCTACCATGTATTGTCAATCGTCGTCACGATCATGCTTCTGTCATGCACGACATAAATAGTCTCAGCTCAGACATCCCCCGCTCACCTAACTCCACGTTATCCCTTTGGTTTCAAGCAGGCATCACACTTCTTCATGGATATTTAGCAGTTACTGACAAGTTCATATCTTATCACTAGCATCGTACATTTATACATAAATCAGCTCAGATCTTTGTAACCACACACATCTCGCGAGGGCCGAGCTCCGTTTTGCGTACCACATGTTTCTCCCTCCCCCTCGAATCCGATGACCAATAATGTTCGCTGCGTGTTCTGCTAATAATTAATATGATTATATCTCAGCGAAAATCTAGGATTTATGGATTCATCAACATTTGAGAACTAATCGAAAAGAACTCATTGTAAATATTTTCGACCAAAATAGGAATCGAATCCAAATAAGAATCGAATTGATCCTGTCATCGGTAATTGTTGCTCTTTTTTGCAACTTGATTGATCCGAAAAACCTGGACTTATCGTACAACCGAAACACGGAGTAAAAGGAAAAAGGAAAGACGAAGGAGACGAGATAGAGGAGAAATTTATGGAGACCGAAGAAACGTGCGACACCACTATATTCTTCTTTCTTTTCCTACGTTCGATAAAAAAAGTATCCGTCGTGTACCTTAATTCGCCTATGCGGAAGTGCAGATCTACTGTTCATATATAGTCGCGAATCGATGTATATTGATTAAAGAAAAAAAAATATGTATTTGTTCCTAAAGAAATATTAAGAGTAGTAATATACCGTAAAAGAATATTAATATTAATAGTAATGATAACGATAATTTGATGGTACATACTTTCTTATAAGTAATATTACACATTACTACGATTATTGTAGAGTTGGTACGGTTCTTGAGGATGCCTTGCCTGTAAATGTAACATACGTTAAATGAAAAAAAAATCTTATTATCTTGTAAATGTTTTACCAAATATAATCGATTATTCAACTTATACTTCGGTCTTCTTTTCTTTAATTGCCCACTACCCTACCTGCATCGACGTATCGGCAAAATTTATGACTCGATAAATTGTATTATTCTTTTTCTCTGTTTTCTTTTTTTTAACCATTGGTTCTCTTTTTTCCGTATGATTAATGTCGGCCAAAAAAATCCCGTAAAGCCACGGTCCGCACAATCATAAATATCGGAGCGCATGCATAATCGTGGCGCTTTTAAATGCGACGAGTAATCGGCTCGATAATGTATTATGTGTATGTACATACATGCGTATTGGACGAAATGGAAAGTCGAATAAGCATCGGGCTGTGCAAGATCACGATCTTGGCTCTGGATGAAACTCTACCTTCTCGCAACAATGTGGCAAGATTTAAAGCTTATTACGCCCATTCATTCACCTTTTCGAGAAATCTTGCGCGCGGACGCTGGTTTTTATTATATACTTCACCAAATAAGGAAATTACGTAATATACGTCAGGAAATTATATGCAATATCGGCATTTTAATCTAACTTAATTACGCGTATTTTATCGCCGGACATATATTTTCCTTACGACAGCGATTTCTTCCTTTTAAAGATATCACCAGAGCATAGTAAGTGATAAGTAAAATATTGTATCTAATTAACGAAATCATTCGACACATTTCGCAATGTAAATTTGAGAAATTATCAACGGCAACGCAATGGAATCTTATGTGGCGCACAATGGAAAGTCAAATGAACGGTCGGCGCGATCTTTGATGCAAGGAAATTGCGAAACGGCACCGGTTACTCGGACAGAGCAACTTTAGATCACGCTAGAAGGCCACGGCGAACTACGAACGCTTTGCCTCAATGATCTCTTGACCAACATCTTTTTTCCACTAACACTTTTAAATTCAACAAGATAAAAAATTCTTGAGATAATCTACATGCGTTCAAAATTATTGCGAATATTAATAGCACGTATTACTAATGGAGATTGCTATTTCAGAAAATAAAATTTATGTAGAACTTTTTTGGTCAGTTTTTATCTCTTCGCCTCATAATAACAGCGTCCATGGAAATACAACGGGCGGATAAAATCTGCGCGATCACGCGAGCACGATCCATCGGGGGAATTTCGATGGTTTCGTACTGGACGCACCGGATCGTTAGGCGAATGTTCAGTCACCATCGTTTTCGTGAAATGGCTTTTGACCAAAAGTTCGTCCTACCAAGCAATGCGAAATCCTATGTAACGTACATGCATGTATAAACGCGCGCAAATCGATCCGAGTGTCTCGAGACAAGGAATATCGGCGGGGGCTCGTTTCCCCGCCGAGAATCGTAAAACCGTTTCCTTCACCGGGCTCTCCGGAGTAACGTCTATCGGTCGACAATGCATCACAGGCTTTACGAAGGCTTTTGCATTCGAATGGCCCGCGGGTTTCAAGAGAACTCCCAGCTCGGATATACATACGAACGACTTCTTTATATATGTACAAATACATATTTCGTATTTACACGCGTCAAGCGATTTTTCTTATACCGATTGTTTAATTTTATAAATAGTCTACCCAAGACAAATTTCATTAAATAGCTTCCAAATATATTTGTTTAACTTCAAATTTTTTCATCATATATGTAGATTTTTTTTTAGATCTGTGAATTTAACACCCCAAAATGCGAATTTTTACAAAACAGAATACAGCATTTGATTGTCCACATACAAAAAATTCAATAGTGCTCGTTGTGTTGGATTAGAATAATAATAATTATTGAACTGTTTGTTTGAGAGTGAAATTTTTATTTTTTAAAGAAATTGCGTTAATCATAATTCTGCATGCACAATATATTAAAATGGGAAAACCACAGCTACATGCAATTACAGTATTTTACATATTCTCAAAATTCAACATCTCCATGGAAAAAAATCACAAAAACACAATCCAAAGTGGATTTTGAAGTCAAAATCTAACACTAAACGATGCTTTCGAGCAATCTCTGAAAAAAAATTATTTACTTATGTTTAGGACCGCCGAAAACAGTCAAAAACGACACCCCATGCAACCCAGGCAAGACCCTCTCAATAACCGGCACCCAGCGCGACAAATCACACCGGAAATGACACACACTCCATCCGAAATACCAAAAAAGTTGAAAACTCGCAGCTCTGTGTAATCAAATATCACATCAATTCTGCAAAAATTCACATTTCAGGGTACCAACACTTTACGGACTTATATTTCTTTCATGTTACAGTTGTATTCCTTGAAATATAATTCTTTATTATGTGTAATAGCATAATAAGTAAGCATTCTCTGCTTCGTCAAATAGACAATTAGCTATTTAAAATTCAACCTTGTTCTCCATTGACCTCATAACTTTGCCGAAGTAGGACGGGTAACCCGCAAGTTTGTATAATTAAGTTGCTCGGGTAACGCCGTGCGCAAGGTGTTTTAAAATTCACACATGATCGCGTCCCGGCGAGTAATAATATTCACACGCTACTAGTTATGCATATTCCCTGAAGAGAGAAAGAGACGGTCAGTCGCGCAAGTGCGTTGAGGTCAGTATGTTTTCTATGGTTATCAAACGCCGTAAAAGATTTACATCAATATACACGCGCGGTTTAGGTGTGTGTGCGTATCCACTTAACGTATTCCACGCGTGTACTAACTGGCGAAATAGTAACATACTCGTCGTCCTCGGTTGCACCGGGAATGGTGCGCACGACCATAACGGATGTCTTTGCAGCAATAATTTCTTTCTCACGCGCTCCAAAGTTGGATATCTCGGCGGGATATCTCGGCGAGATCATCTTTTCTGGAGGATAGTCCTGCTCGAAATGGCATTTCGTCATTTGCAAATATTTCGTTTTTTTTTTTTTTTTGGTCGAGGCTTAAAGCGAGTAAAATGATAAACATAAAAGATTCAATCGAGATCGTAAAAAAGTAGCGAGACTATACATAGAATAAATAGTTTTAGAAAACAATATTTATAAAAAAATTATGGTATATGATATACACGAATATTCGTTACGTACAAATAATTAAAAACAAAACTACATTAATACATGTATAGATATACAGATAATAGAATAATATGTAAAGTTCATATATCATTACTGAACTGATTCAGAAAAATTTATAAAAAACACGTATGAAACATGTTGGAATTTATAATTATACATATAAATTTGTACAATTTATATTAAAGACATGATATTTTATTGATAATTTCTATAATATAAAATTGTGTTTTTATTCCCTCTGCTTCATTTAATTATGCATATTTGACAAATTTAAATAAAATATATAATTTTGTACAAGTATAATGTATCTATAAATCATCAAATTAGTATTTGTTATCAATCTCGTTTTCGTAGTTTATATTTATTTTGTGATCGATAAAATATTGTAGAATTTGTAACAAGCTCTCATTAAAAATAAGCTATAATTGTGCATTGTACGTAATGAATTAATTAATATTTATAACCAGATTCGCTTTCGTGTCATGCCTATACAATGATCTCGATAAACTATCGGAATAATTACGAGCACTCGTTAATGGACGTGAAACGTAACGAATGCGCTGTAAACAAAAGTATCAGTATCTCTGTGAAATTAGTATTTCGTTTTTAGAATTTTCATATATGTCCGATAAAACCATCGCCAAAACCAGCAAAATTCTATTAATTAACGAAATTCTGGAAACAGGATGCTAACTTTACCAAGATAACATCGCGTACTGTTTTCATGAGAAACTAAAAAGTGTATGAAATCTGTATCATTGTCTCGGCCGCATTGTTTTCAAATTTGCGTAATTCCTTAATTTATCGCTATATGATTTCACCTGCGAGACTTCTTGCGTAAACGAGTTTATTGCCCGGAGTATCGACACTGCCCAGCAGTTTCGAGGATACGCTAATGTTTGGCTTTTTGTTAAATATCGTTTATGCGATTCTGTGTGCGTCACGCACACAGAATACTTCCATACGTTCCACAACTCAGTTTCAAGTACGACTAATGATATTGCCACTTCCGTTGCGCAGCCTCGAGCGATTCCAGCCTCGCGTGATTCTAATGCGCTCTGCGAAACGGTCTTTTTTGCCTAAGCAGCCCTATTTTCTCGGAAAAGAAAACAGCGATCCCTTAAAGAGCGTTAATTCTTTTGCAAAGTGTAGCGAAATTAGTTGTTCGTGGACTAAATTACTTATGCGTATACACTCCATTTTAAAAGCACAAGGGCGGATGAAAATTTTTTTATGAAAATCTTATTGTCGGAGCATTTTAAATTTCAAATAAATAACTTTCAGTTTCAATAATTTATTTTCAAAAAAATCAAAAGTATGTTTATTTGAAAACAATTGAAACTGACAAGATAATTAATGTTGAGAAAACGAGCATAAAGTGAAAATGGAAAAAATATAAATATGAGAATATAAAACAAGAGAAAATACAAAATGTCCAGCATTAAATTCGTCGATGTCGTCGATCGAATTATCAATAAATCTCGAAACACCTCGCTGTAACGTGTTAGCCATCGATCGACCGACATCAATTATACTAATTACGACTTCCAATCAATGATTCTATCACACGTTAACCGAAAGATGAAACCGCTTATTAAATCCGGCTTTAATGCCTGTACGCCGCCCGGTAATGTAACGCATTCTTCGGGATCGTGTGGCTTTCATCGTGGGCAAAGGACGCTAACACTCGCCCTCACGGGACCCGGCGAGGTTGTTAGGGTCATCCGATTCAAAAGGAGGTCACGTCAAGGTCATAGCGGCGGGAAATGCGGCGTTTGTAAGGCGTGAATTCGCATCATACGGCGGATACGTGACACGCGGATATTACACCGGATTCACTTTCATTTAACAGCTACGTGAATTTCTCATCGTTTCGTTTTCTGTTCCTTTCCCTTTCGAGAATCACATAAATTACCCAAAGTTAATAACGTAACTGCACGTAAATTATGTGTTTTCGTTTCTGCCACCGTTTAAAGAACTCGTTTAGTTAGTTCCTAATATTGTTGTTAGTCGTAAATAAAATTGAACGTATTTTACAGTATCAGATTCTTTTTTTAGAAATATATCATAACAGTTATGCGACTTCAACAAACAAAAGTTTAACACATCGATAAAAAAAAAGCTAGATCAAAATGCATTTACAAAAATTAAAATTTTTAATAATAAATATTTAATTTTCAAAATTAAAGATCAAGTTATAAATTCTTGATGAAGAGAAGAATTTCAGGAGATAATAAATGTTCGCTTCTAACTCTTTTGCATTACTGATATTAATGCGAAGCGGAATCGAATAAATTTTACATCGATAGCCTCGGGTCTCGAAAGGAAGGCGTTCGGTATCGATCTGGAGGCAAATTTAATATGTCGATCGTAACAATAATGCGCTCTTTATTAACGACGCAGTCAGTCGGCGTCACTTGTTAGAAATTGAACGTAAGCTTGGCTTACGACGCCTACGATTGGAACGCCTTGGCCGCAAATTTGAATAGAACGCGATAAATAAACGCCCGCGGCGCATGCTTTTTGTTGTAATCAGAAGCCGACGAATTTATTTTGCATGGTGCCGGCTAGGCAGCGCCGTACAAAGTTATAGTAGCCGGCTCATTAATCGTCCGTCGCAGTCGTAATAAGCCTTTAATCTTCCCGCGGATTCGCTACCTGTGAGTAACTGCTATTCCGGAGGCGTCGTAAGCTCCGCGAATCTCGAATACCCTACGAATTTCTGCGTCCTTCTTGCATAGAGGAGCGTACGCGTGTCCTATCAAGAAATTAATTGTGGTAATTAATCCGCTTAATAAAATCCCGGCGACTGTGGTCACGCCGAGCAAACTTGTGGCCGAGCCCGTGTGAACGTGCCTTTAAGATCCTTCGACGGGAGACAACGCCGTGTATATGCAATCGAGGAGGACTCTTTCTTTTGCGCCCGCTGATATTTCCTCTTCTCGTGTTCACGAGGTTCTTGACCGCTGGCCCGGCAGCGAATTTTTGTCGATGAACTTTTGATGATCATTAAAAGGACGCGAAAGTCCGCGGCATTTCTTTTAATAATTATTTAAAACGCATTAAAACAAATGTGAATAAATGACCATAGGAAGCAAATGTATATTATTGTTAATTTTTGTAATATATTAATAAAAAACTTTAGTTATTACGTTGTTTATTTAATTTGATATAACAACAGTTAGGTTTTTAATGAGATGAGGTTATTAACCCAATCCATTACCTTGGAGGATCTTACGAATTTAAAATTTATATGGGATGAGGAATTGAATTTCGAGACCTGCCAATTACGAAGCTGCTGCTTTCACACGGAACTCACATTCCAGCATAACAATTAATTAATATTATTTGAAGAGATTTAAAGAAATTCTAAAAATAGTTTACTTATTATGCACTGTTTTGAATATTTGAAAAACTATGTGAAAAGCTGCTACAAAGCATCAATTATATCAAGTCTAGCTTGATATACGTTTGCAACGAGTTAATATATTTGATCTCTTTTATAATTTTGCTTATTTCTTATGTCATTTTAATTTATATGTATTTTAATTATTACATTTCTTAGAGAGAGGATATACTTGGTATTTTTTTAAATATTTTTGATGTGTTTTAAATATTCGAAAGATATTTTATCAGCATGTTTTTGACATTTCATTTTAATAATTCATCTAGATAATAGCTTAAAAAAAGAATACAAAAAACAATACTTCTATAAATTTGATTTTAAAATGTTCTGGACGTCTTGCTTAAATAAATAGTAATTAATATGCGAGATTGGCTCATTGGGATACTTCGAAGCTTTGCTCCGGAGATTAATTACAGATCAATCATGAGCGGCGTCAAGATAGAAGATTTTTCTCGAATGAGATTGTATTGACGCTTGGAATGATACATCGGCATCGGGAAATGCGCGCGGAGCCGACAAACGAGATTAATCGCCGCCGAATATGGTGGGTTGTTGCACTCGCAATTAAAGTACGTTAATAAAGCACCGGAGGCAAATCGTTTCGCGCTCAGCGGAATGTGAAAGTAGATAAGTCGCGGCGACTAGTTGTGTACCTTGTGCCGGTCTCGATGGCGCGCGGCGAACCTCATTATCGGTTTCCAACTTAATTGAGGTTGGTTTCGTTAACGGATTACGGCCGGATCGGTTCCGCAAACCGATCCAGCGTCCCGAGCAAATGTCATTATCACGATCAACAACTTATGGGCAAGCTCGACTGCTACGTGCCAATTAAAATGCCGCCTTCAAACTGGTGACCGCCGGACTTTACTTTTTCATCATCGCGCGTAATCTCCATCCATAAATATCGATAAGATCAGCGTGAGTGATCAAACCGGATGATTATACGACAATATTACGTTATGCAAGCTCTAGCTCAACTGTCAGCATCGTATTTTATGGCTTAATTCAAAAGATAATAAATCAAACTCTTGTCATGAAGTAATTAACTAATAATATTGTGAGAAAAATGTGAATATTACCGAAAAAGCGATATTAATTTACCTCTTCTTTTAATAATCTTCCTGAAACAACCAGTCGGCCGGAAACTTGCGGCCCACGCAACGGTATACTCGTTATTCACAACGTTCCGCCGCGGAAAAATATCAAAATATACTTTCTATCATCGTATAACATAGCCGTATATCAGAAAAGTGGATGTCGTATATTAGAAGGCACGGCAAGCGGCGATGGCGTTTCTCGAGATGGCGTGACTCCGGCGCTATCGCATGGCAACCTTGCCGTGCATTATCGCCGATTAATAAGCCCTACGTTCTAAGAAAGCACCTCGGGGTTACGTACATACTTACTCGACATGCATCCCCGCGTTCGTGGATCATCGCCACGAGGGAGAGGAAGAATCGCCTTGGTCTTTAACATCTCGTGCGCTCATCTCTCGCGAAAGAGTGAGAGGGGGTGGAAGGGGGAAGAGAGAGTAGACCCGATTGCGGAACTCACGGAGGTGGAGAGGCGATTTCGAGTTTCCTTCGGGAATCTCCCGATTATACACGTTAATCCGCCTTACGACCGGCAAGTTGCAAATTTCCATTTCGTTCCGACGCAGCTGCTTCGCAAGAAAACACGCCGTCGAAATTGACATTGTGAGTAGCCCATATTCGTATTTCCTTCTATCCAATGTGATGACGAATTAAAAAACCGAACTTAAAAATCCGTTGAAACAAAATGAAGTTTTAATTGTCTAAATATAAAACCTCGAACCGAGAGGTTTTCTTTCGCACTAACAAAGATACATGTTCGAATTGCAAATGCAATAAAATCCTATCCTGAACTTGTGTATATTTCTGACTCGTGTCTCTCTCTTTCTCTATTACGCAAAAAAAAACGTAATTTATGTTTCACGAAAATCAGCGGGGCTTAATGATCGAAGCGACGCTGGCTGTTTCCGTCGTCGTAAATTATGATGACCGATTCTCGAGGAGACCCTTAGCGCGCATCGGCGGCAGAGTTCGACCTTCTCGCACGCTCCCTCGTCGAGGACTCGGCGAAATAATCGACCACGTTCCTGCGTTCCATGTACGGCGGCGGCGGCGGTGGTGGTGATGGCGACTCCTTGGGCGGGGTGAGCGTACTGTACAGTTAGGATTTCGAAGAGGCGAGGAACATAATGAGAGAAACGTGCTGCCCCCTGACCCGCGCTGCGCGCACGGCTGCACCCTTGCCCATATATTCGCATCGAGACGAAATTCTCGTTATGCGATACAGATAACTAGAGGGGCCCGCTTGCGAAGCAAGGTGTATCAAGATGACATGGAAATCCACGTTTGGAGTTGATTAAACGAGAAACATGCGAGGATATTATCTCTACCATCATACGCGTGCATACAGGACCAGTTTTACTTAAAGAATTCCCTCGCAGGGGAACACCAATTAATACGTTTTTGTTTAAAAATCCGTACGCTGAAACGCGAGGCAGAATTTATTGCGATAAAATTTTAATAAGGGTAATTAACATCATACGCCAGGACGATGAAAATAGTTTGGATATTATGATATGATGCAAAAAGAATCAAATTGATCCCCTTTAGGTCGATTAAATACAAAACTTCATAAAGAATTTAAATGAAGAACCTAAGACACAGTGTTCTGAGACCTAGTAAAGGAACTGGACACTAATTATATCTGCAGGACCAATACCTGTGTCGATTAATTATTGGACAGATCGGGGCAAGACTGGGACGACCAGTCTCTCTCTCTTCTGAGAAACGAAGAATTTTGTCGTTAAAGAATTTCTTGGTGTATCTCGCGTATCTTCACGCCGGTCAGTTATCGCGCAAGTGGACTGGTATGATTTTTATCCTGCACAATGTCGAGTTATCCACGCTCGTTATCGCAGAAGAGTATTTATAGCGGTGTATGATCCGGAGAGAGATATTTCCGACGAACGATTCGATAAAAAAATAGATTTATCGATAGGATGAATTTATTGTACAGATTAAATCTATAAGGAAAAATTACATTATAAATCGACCGAGTAAAGTTTGACGGACGTTTCAATCTGGAGATATCGGCATTTATCGTT
This sequence comes from Tetramorium alpestre, assembly GCA_021460005.1. NCBI lineage: Eukaryota > Metazoa > Arthropoda > Insecta > Hymenoptera > Formicidae > Tetramorium > Tetramorium alpestre. The sequence goes on along the minus strand of JAJVSH010000115.1, from coordinate 144,615 downwards.
ATATTTATGAATTTTTCTTTCAATACTATGACGACATGCTTCGTGCGCGACTGCGCTGTTTGAAATTATTTAACGATTATAATTAATAATGCCGATAACGAACCGGTAACTTTGTCATTCGTTCAATTTCGACACGGCTTTTAACATGAATGAAATCTAATCTCAATGCCAGAACAATTCTAAATTAAGGAGCATACGTAGTGATTGCGAAACGCGAATTATGTCCGTAAAGGGATGTGTTACAAGAAAGCGTCACACCTTCGCAAGAGCTTGTACGCCCAAGACACGCGTACGAAAATTTCATCTTACAATTAGAACCATAAAGATAAATTGGCCATTCTCTAACGAGCCGCGTTGCACAACGAGCTTTCATTAACTCTCTCGTTGCACCTCCCGGGAGCCAATCCCACGCCTCAATTGCCGACTACTGACTGAGTGACTTACTGAATCCTTCCGCCGTTACGAAAGGACTGATTATTTCAACGATTCATTGTTGCCGGCGCGCTTCCGCGTATGCCGCGCTCTCGCGCAAATTTCCCGTGTAACCTCCGCTAATTTACGCAACATCGGATGAGACACGCCATCTCAACTTTAGTCACTGAGAAACTGTCATAAACACAACAAGCGAGAAACGTTGCAGTTTCTCCATATAAATCCGGGTAATTGCAATTTAATGACACGTAGAAGAAAAAGAAAGTATCGGATAACGCATGATTCGATGATAATACGAGTGATTGATAACGGAAGGATTTCGAATTCTAATTCCAGCTCTCATCCCACATGTACCCTATTTTTCAGCGGAAAGAGAAACTTCATAGACCTAGATGATATGAGAGACTCTACCCACTTTTACACTATGACTACTATTATAGTAGACATTGTGCTTTGTTATGTGTATATTCATACTTTTAATACGCGGTACCAAAGAAAAAATTACAAAATTACAAAATTCAGGTCACTTACATTTGCTAAGTTAAATATTCTTTATCTCATTTATCAATATATGTATATATATATATATATATATATATATATATATATATATATATATATATATATATATATATATATATATATATATATATATATAGTAATAAAATCGAATGAAAAGATATAATGAATACAGAAGATTGATTAATGTAAAGCTGAATTAAAAAATTAATTAAAAAGACAAATTTCTATCTATTCTCATACTCGCTCACTATTTCTCAGCGAAATAGACTTAATATTTTTCATAAAAAATTAAAAAATAAATAATAGAAAATTCATAATATTGTTAGAGTAGATTAATAAGCAATCAGTCAATTATTTAATTAAATTTCATAATATTGGAAACTTCAGTCTATCGGGAATAATGATATTTGCTCGTCTCGAATTGTCACACGGCTAGCAACTAACTTTCGATTGCCGAAAGCAGGATGCAACGATAGTTCTGGCGACCGCGGGACGTGGGCAGGAATCCAAGGTAAGTGGCATGCCGTGGCGCGCCGACTTTAAATCGTTGCTTCGATACCGAGGACGCTGCGGTGTATACGCATATTATCTCGTTGTTCGGACAGACTACACGTGGAATATGGAGCACTTTACCCTGGTCACGGTAACGACGGACCACTTAGCCCGGGTAACGACCGCTCCGACCGCTACGACCTGGAGCATCATCAAGCCGTCCGTCGGCTCGTACACTTCGTCGGTTGGTGACCTTTACGCCATGGGACCACGGTGTTCCATTTGCGCGGAGATTGAAATTCCATTCGCGCGGAGATTGCTGACGGTGACTCGGCGGAGCTTTCGCGAGAGCGCGCATGCAGAAGCCAAAAAGCATTAAACACTATGACGGCTGACTAACGGCGGGATTTGCAATTCATCGGTCGCCTTAATCACGGATTAAATACATTTGCCTCGTACGCTCGCCGCATACTCAGAATAAATTTCGCTCGCCGGGAAATGCAATTGAATTAAATATCAAGAAATCGGTTCTGTGATTCCTATTATTCTCAGCACATTTTTTAATGATTTATTAGAATTTATTTTGCATGTATAATATCCATTTCAATGTAAATTTAATTTTAATTTTGATGTAATTTGCTTTTTATCTTTTTCTAATTTTTAGACCTGGGGAAAAATAGAAAGTTAAATCGTGATTAAAGTTAATCTATATTGGTAGAAATGGACATGAGAGAGAAAGAAGGAAAGAGAGAAAGTAAGAGAGACATTTTTATCATTTACGAATTTTAACTATCACATTATTAATGTAAATTTTAAATATTGAAAACAACTACTGACATTGTGGGAAAGCTGAATACTGATAAATATTATGATGTTTCATTTGAACACATGTTTAGTTGCGCGAAATATTATAACCCGATACACATACGTTACATATATGATTATTTATATATACGATATATAGTATAAAATATATGTAATGATTAATATTTTTTGCAATGAATGCACAAACTGCATTGCAATTGAAAAAAACAGATTTAAAAAAAAATGGAGAAAAAGATTTTAACATACAAAGCTTATTTTCAAGGAAAATAATTTTGAAAACTGATATCAATTTCGCAAAATATATATCAAATACCTTGTTGCAACCTTACTATATATCGTACGTTGTGATATGCGCTTTGAAATTCATGGGCGGTATTTAAGAGAAGGCGCATTGATATGCTTGGTTGCACATGCGAATTATCGTCAGTAATACCAAAAGTAAATAAGCCAAGGAAGTATCGCGCGAGAAGCTGGAAAATAATTTCGTACCTATAAACATTGTTTCCAATCTTTATCTTACCTATGTCAAAATAACGCGTAGCATATTTCAAGATTTTTCTCTTCACTTTAACGAATATTCCAATCCGCAATTTTATCCACAATAAAACGAAAATGTACAAATATAGATTTGCGTGAATTCATTTATCGACGCCGCCGCGCCGGTTCAAAAGAGAGTCACTTGTCGAAACTGGAAAGCTTAAATTTACCCAGATATACAATTTAAGAATCTCGCTCGGACGAGACTGTCAGGCCAATAAATGTGCGACAGTTATGGACACTGTCACGATAACAGAATGCATTGTTTCCGCGAGTTCTTTCGTGACGGCAAGTTTCTGGTGGACCGGTCCTTAAGTGGGCAATGTTCACGATCAGTATTGGATCGATTCAGCGAACAGTCGTCCGTACGCATTCAGGTCCAACCAGGCGAATGTTTTATCCACGTAGTACGGTGGAATCAGAAACAGGTATACACACTGGACTGATTGCAAGGAATGTGGAGACTCGTTTCTAGCATGGCTGGGATAATATTCTCCTCGGCGATGGTCACGTTTCTACGTTGTACCGAAAGGCTTCTTTTCCTTCAAACGAGGGAAGTCGTTCTCACGAGTAATGCCACGAAAAAAAAAAAAAAACAAACTTCACGACGTTGAGACTTGTTCAATGTTACGAAAAATTACACAGTTATTCTAGTCGCTTAATGCGTACGACTAAAACGAGCTGCGGAGCATAACGGCCTAACAATAAGTGTAAGAAGGATGTACAGAGTTCTAACAAAGTTCCCAGAATTGTTCGACATAAATAATCACCGTTTGCAAAACGCAAAATAATCCGTAAAAGTTGTATAATTTCCCTCGCACTACGGCAAAGTGTAATAATTAATTTCGCCGCTAGGACACCATTAATGCTCTCGGTCACGACCAAGAGACGATCATCAATTTCGTTCGGTGAATGCTAGGTACTTAACGTGTAAATATCCAGTTATCTTGTATCTCGTTTGATATTACCGTAAAGCTCAAGATTAAAACGTCGCACAAATTTGTAGTGGACGATTCGCACGACTCGGAATTTATCAGCATACGCGCGCATATACAAGTCTCGTTTCCAGTTATTACTCGGTTATAGTAAAATGAAATGGTCCATTAATCCGTTGTGGTTTCGCACACTCTTCGCGTGGACACCGTTGCGCGAACTTCACTCAGGTGACGGTTGCTTCGCAAAGGGAGCGCGAACGCTCCGGTATTGTACCGCGAAAGGTGCAGAGCTTTATCGCGCCGATCGCGATATTTAGTGAGATCGTCGACTGGCGGAATAACAGGAACACAGGTAGATAAATCGCTAAAACCGGGACCCGTGGGAGTGACTTTACGCGTCATCCGTGAACGCGACTATAATCTGAATGCACTCGAGCGAGGACAAGGAGATCTTGCTTCCTAAAAACGAATTTCGCGCCGTAGAGAAATCACGTCGATTGACTATTCCAGCTACTAAGTATCTTTTACTGTTTACCTCAATGATTATAAATCGTTTAAAATAAATAAGTAATTACTAGTCTGAGAGAATTTCAAGAAACCGTTGAATTCGCTCGAATCGTCGTTGACCACGGAGGAATATTCGTCGCTTGGCTCGCGAACGAAAACACGCAGGTCAGCGTCCTGAGAGGGGTCATGCAGATTCACGGTGCGACTCGTCAGAGTCGAAGGAGGCACATCACGGGTATAGAAGTGGCGTCGATAATTATCGATAGAACCGATCGTGCGTGAGACCGGAAAAATCATGGCCGGCTGAGCAACGGGACAGGTCGGCGCGCGCGCGCTTGCTTCATCGGCTACAGCTGCAGCAACAGCAGTTTGCCGATGTCGGGATGAAGACGTCCTGGCTGCTCGCTTACGTATGTGGCCGAGGAATAAGTGTGGGTAATTTGCTCGTGGACTGGCTAGACCACTTGTTTTGTTGAAAGCAGTGTGCCGTTTAAGACCGTGCGAGCGGGGGACAAATACACGCGCGCGCGTTTGCACGCGTACCCGCGCCGGTGTATCCCGTCACACGTGGCCATGCGCGTGAATATGCACGAGTATATCCGCACGTGCATGACTGGGATAGCCTCGTTGCACGCGGGTTCAGTAGCGGGTGTGAGATTGAAAGAGGAAAAAAAGATGTAAACACGCATTAAGAACAAAAATCCTTCAGNACTGGAACGAGTCCGATTTCTCTTTCTCTTTCTCCGTAAAATAAATTCCTCTACTTATACTTTTACATAAGATTTGATTTACTTTGCTAAGAAATTAACTCGTATTTGCTTCTTTCAGCGTGTAGCTAAAATCTACTGATGCAAGTCTGGAATCGGACTTGACATGCCTACATCGAAAAGGGGAACATCTTTCTGACGTCAGGACACGCGATGATAAGTTTTTCCGTACAACGTCCGACAACGGAATCAGCAAGCCAGCAAGCCTTGGAAATACCTCGGCAGAAATAGCTGGTGGATAAACAACCGAAGCTGTCAGCTATGGTCGTTGCTTTCCGACTATTTAGGTGCTACGGCCAGCTCGGCGGAATTAATGAGATTCGAGTTTCCAACGCTGCTGCGTTTGATAGAATCAGCATATGAAAATGTAGATACTTGTGCGTGATATCGGCGAGATCTGCGCGAAGCCATGTTAACCGGGCAATGCGGGTTGAACGCGTTAAATGTTAGCTTCATAATTTTGTACATATTTGTCGAGAATTTTTTTTACGTTCATATATATATATAGAATTTTTTAAATTTATATATACAGGAAATTACTGAAAGATTAGATTATAAATTACAGATGTTAAACGCACAAAATATATAATACTTGTAATTTTGTAAAAATATAATAAATATACTTATATAGTAATATTAAAATAGAAAAAATATCTTATTCTTGTAAGTTACATATTGAATAAGTTATTAATAATTAATTCATTACAGCTTTTTCCAATTGAAGAAAAAAATGTTTTCTATTTAAAAATACATAAAAAGTATTTTTCCTCGATTAAGAACAACTTGCAACGATTTAATCGTTGATTTACATTTATGTTAGTTTATCAAGTCAATTTTCTTCTCATTGCATCATCATCAACGGTCTCGCGATTCTTGAGCCGAGTTTTCGTGTGCACACGCTACCCGATGAAAGCACTGACCGGCCTTCCTCAACCCTCGTGTGTGTGCATAATGATAGATATCACCGCGTCATCCATTGTAATGCGTGTAATGAGAATCTCAAATAGGCGTGCAATTTGATAAGCTTGTCAACCGTCGGTTACGGTTCATGCGCCCGAAGAATGGACTAGGGATTACAGTTATCCCGAAGGGCGACAGACCGCTGTTAACTTGCGAAAAATCTGCACAGTCTTTTTTCCTTCTTCGCGCCACGTGTGAAATACGATGATGAGTATCAGCGGAGTTGCGGAGAATTCTTTTTTTTTTCCCTCTCTGTCTGTCTTAAAAAACCGTTCCGTGCGCGGGCGAGGGAACTGGATCGCTGGAGGGAAATGGAACTCGAAGCGCGAGGAGCGCACGAACAATAATGGCTCGCGTTACCTTGAACACACGGCGAGAAATAATGAGCGAGCGTAGTGCAATTTAATTTACAAAAGAAGTTAAAGATCCATGAGTCCCGGGTACATTTGCTCGTCAGCTTTGTACAAGGACGCGATAAAACTGGTCTGATTGCATAACGGTTATTATTTACGCACGTAGGTGCGTGCGTACCTATTCTGAAGGGGCCAAAGTGTGGCGAAATAATGGTCTCGTGGCAATTTTTCGGCGTTAGCGTTGTCACGCAAATCTTCGAAATAATTACCTCCACGCCCAGATCGTACGACACCAATGTCAGGCGCTTTTCTCCGCGAACATAAAATTTGATTATTTCTGTCAGCAGCGTAATCTTCCATTAATTACACGTATCATCCGCCGACATGAGCGATAAACATTACGTTGATTGTAAGCAGTGTATTGAATATACAACTGCAATTGAATCGCAGCTTGCGTAACAGTAAACCGACGTCATTAATTGTCTAGCAAAGAGTATACAAAATATCAACTCGACGATCGACTGGTCGCTATAAAATCAAGAGCACATTGTAAAACAATGGGTTCAGCTGGATTGCCGATAGGTTAAGCCGATCGAAATTTGGATTTTTACAATACGCCGACTTATCGCCGATAAAGTTGCCCGCCGCGTCTCGGAATTATCGGAGCGCGACCAATTATTTGGCGCGTCAGTATTAATTTTAGGTCGAGAGGTTAATCGTCAGGCTGCACGAGAGATACGCTATAAATTTTAGATACTTGCAAGTATATCGCGAAAAAATGATGGCGTATTTTTGCCAATCGGCGTATCATACTTATCTCTAAATAGCTAATAATAACTTTAACATAATGGAATTTATTAATAACATAATAATTTTGAGAGTAGCCTTTAGTCGCCTAATCTTTACAGAATATACGTGATTCGTAGATTGATAGCGTATGAGGAAATCTAATTTAAAAAAACAGAATACGATAATAGTAATAATATAAGTAATAATAAATTAAGATTCTATCTTTTTATCTTTCAAAAATGATATTCCATGTTGAAGATTCTATCTTTTTATCTTTCAAAAATGATATTCCATGTTGAAGGATAAAAAATGGAGCAATAAAATAACATAAAAGCAATAAAATTTGTAATTTCGTACTATGCTCACGTGCAGACGGCGGAACTAATTAACGGGACCTCACCTTCCGTATTTTTGACTGTTAAATCAATGCGATGAACGGTATAGACACTAGCCGACACGACGAGCGAGCGCGAATAGGCGTATCCTGCCGTGTGCAATAAGAACACTCTACTCCACACTCTAGCGGTACAAAGCGCACGTTAATTACGGTGATTGATTTAAGCCTCGTCGTCGGGGGATTTAAGAGCCTCGCCCGAGTACGGCACCGCAGCCTATAATGCGCGATCTCTCTCTCGTGTCTCTTGTTGACCGAAGTGCATACCTAACGCGGTGCGTCGACACGCGTTGTACGTACGCGCGTGCATGCGTGCCAGCAAGGACGAGCACGCGCGCGGCTCGAGGAGGAAAGACGAATTGAGTTCGGTCAGATATTGAACGGACAAACCCACGATCCATCGATCAATGCATCAAGAAAGGACCGCAAACGTCGACCGCATGAATAGAGCCAATCACGGCGCAATTAGTTTGCATTTACGCCTCTTCGGCACGTTCTCCTCCTCCTTTCCCTCTTTCTCTCTTTCCGCGCGATCCTGTCTCTCGTTTCATGCACACATCTCTTTGGGCGAGCGAAGATGAGACGATACAATGAGACGCTATGCGAAGTACTTTGGATTCTCGATGGAAACATTGACGTCTCGACGATGTTTCGACAACCGCAATTTAATCAGACTGAGAGTCAGAATTTGAATGAATGCTAGTTGCTGAAGTTCGAAATGCAGTTATCTCTTTCTCTCTCCCCTCTTTTCTCCCCTCTTTTCTCCTTCTCTTTCTGTGGTTTTTTTTCTTTGTCTATGATCGCTCGCGGCCAGAGCTCGTGCTCATCGCGATCAGGCTATCGCCCGGCATCGACAACGACGGCGAGATGTCGCCGAGCTTAATAATAATGGAGATATTTCACGGCATCCAGCCGCAAGAGAAGAGCGTAGCCGACAGCGCTATTCCGGTGAACACGAAATAGGAGCGCGGACGTTGAACGTAATTAAGATTTAACGGCGGCATAATAGGCTTTATCTCGCGATGTTAATCTGGATAATTGATTTCTCATATAGTTGCTCGCTTTGATAAACTCCCGGGGGAGTCCGGCAAATGAAATCACTCGGAGGGACGGACGGAAGATCTTCCTCTCATGTGGTAATTGAATAAATTCTTCGCGCAGCTGCAATCGCTGTCTCTCGCGAAAAATGAAAGTAAAAATACAAGCGCATGAGATTATCTCTAAACCTTCTGACAACGGCTTTATGTTTTTTTTCCGATAGAGAATATATATCGCAATATTTTTGCGTTTGCAGTAACACGTTTTTCCTCAACTCTGCTGTCATTGGAACTCGTGAACGTATGCGTTAATTGACAAGTTAAGAAACATCATCGTAAATATTAGCGTGACACAGAAGTATTTCATAAATGTAAATTTTTATTTGTTGCCAAGGATACAGATATCCTTGAAAACTTGGTTACCTCGACTTTTTAGCTAGAAAGAATCAGTTATGGTTTTTTTGTCGCTCTAAATCATTGTTCGACGTGAAATAACTTTAAGATCTATATCTGATTTCCAATATTATTTTGAAACACAAGAATAATAAAAACAAAATTACGATAAAAGTTAGCGTAAAATTAAAAAAAAAGCTAGTTTGAAAAGAAATATAATTGCACTTAATTGACCATATATTGAGAAATAAATCACTGAAATCGCAAAAACTTGTGTATTAACTTCGTGATACTTAAGACATTAACATGACGTAATTTCCGTTCTAATTACACAAAGTAATGCTATTTAACTAATAATATTCGTAATAAATTTAAAGCTTTTATGTCTGTTTATGCAAAAGTTATAACATACACACAAAAAGTCTCTTTTAAATGTACAATAATAAAATATCTACCTTGACTAAAAATTATGTTTCTCTATAATTTATATTTACAAAATATCCGCTAATCGACGAGTTATGGCGCTAACTAGGAATTCTTTACGTGTGCATAAGCGCAGTGTATAGGCCATAGTCGTTGTGACGTATGGCAAGAACCTCCCTCCCGTCCCAATGTCTCGCGTGTACAGGTAGGTACACATGGCACCAGAGGCTTTTATTTATGTCCGTGCGGTTTTCTTACGAGCGGTTTATCGAAAGTGAGAACGCGATTGTTGCCGTTAAACGAGAACATTTCATTCGTGCGCGCGAGGACTCGCTTTACCTGGATTCCACGACGCGGCTCTAAACCGGATCATAATGGTACTCGCGTGACGGGATTCGCGGGACACCGGCCGCATTTCGTACGTCTCCATCTCAGGGAATTTACAGGACGCTCGTCTCCGACGAACGTGCGAATCACCTCGATCGAAGATGCGGCGAAAGTGTTCGCATTCGTATCGAAGCCGGTTACTAGCAACGTTAACTTGTTACATTGTCTCCGATTTATGTCAGCATTCGAGTATGCCCACGCGGCAATTCTCCGTTTCAATCTGAAGACTCGATAGCTTTCAGTCTCCGTCTAACGTTTTGTCAAAAGTTACGAAAGCTGGTTTACGATAATATATAACGTTTTTAACGTAATAATTTTCCGTGATGTTTAGGAAAGATATTAATTACGAACGAGCGCACTGGTATTAATAAATTTATAGCCGGTGTTTAGCTTGCACGTCAGAAAAGGATAATAATTTAATAATTCGTTCAAAGTAAAAGATAACTCGTGATTTGCAATCTATAGCATCTCGTTCGTTAGACCACACTGTTTATCGAGTAATAAAATTCGACGCCTTTTAAAATAGCGTGTTATGACACTTGAAATATCGGCTTGTCATTACAAATAGAGGCGATAAACAAATGAAATCCGATGACTAGAGGCAGCGATGCTCAGCAATGCGGATTCGAGCGATTGGCGTTAACTTTATTCCACTTCCTCGTTTCTCCGTGCTATAATTGAGCGAAGCTAACGAGTGCTTAGGCCGAGTAATTAAAATCGAGGTTCCACCACTTTGTCGGCAACCAACATAAATCTATTACTAACTACTGGCTTCGACATCCATGTGTATAATCGTAAAATGAGTCTACTATCGACATTGAATAAACCTGACTTCTTTATGCATAAATAGTTAGACGTATACTAGTTATACGTTATATATAACTTTGATGAAATGTGTATTTAATAAAATAAATATTTTCTAATATTTCATAAAATAGACATTGTTGAAGTAAAAATATTTTTGTAATTATTCAAATTGATAGACGATGTGTGTTTCCCGTATATTTTTTATAAAGGGAAAGTGCAATTAACTTTCTTAAACATCGTTATTTCAAACAGAATTTCCTGGCTTCGAAGATAGAGATATAATTTGATATTACAAACAATCTCACTTTACATATCTTCACTTTGCAAAACTGAACGAAAATCTGCAGGTTTGCAATTACGAAGTTTCGCAATTAAAATTACGTTTCTTCTCGCGCGTATCGTTCACGCAACGATACGTATCGTTAGAAATAGAAAGAAATCAATAACTCTCCCGTGCCTACCCGTTATGCGTTCGTCGAGCGTAAAACGTGAATTCTTGCGTAAACGTGTTTCGTGCGTCTCGCATTGCGATATTGCGACGAGGTCGGCAAACTTTTTCCGATTCAGCGGAGACGGTCAAACAACGCCTATATGTGTCGTTTTCATTTTCATTAGATAATAATTTCACGATGACGTTTCTCCCTAGACTTTTGCGAGCGTGTGCCGCAATGATAATAACCGCTCGTAGCGTTGCTTTCACGGCTAATACTACGAAGATGGCTTATTATTATCATTACGTAACGTTGCATATCCAGCACTTTGCGTCGAACTAAGGAAAAATACATTGCGCGCGCGCCCGGAATATAAGGAATATAAGACGAGAAGCGGTTGAGAAATTTAATGTATAAATAGAATATCAAAAAATAGAATATTTTACAATAAAAAAGAGAATATTTTAAGATGCGTTGTTTTTTAATTTATACATATATAATTAAAAAATTATAATACCTAATCTCTTCACTTTAAACACACAATACAATGTGACAAATAAAAAAGGAAACACGTCTTTCCTTAAAATTACATTTATCTTACAGAAAAATTATGCGCGTTACTAATGCAGTCCTATAGAATGCAAAAAATAATTTATAGTATCACGATCGCTTCCGCGAGTGAATCAATCTCGAAAAATGCGACATGAGTTTTTACACGTAACATAACATTTACCAATGGCGAAGTTAATCGAGAGCAAATAAATTATCGGTTGAATAAGCAACTCACGGCCGGTCGTTTCCGGATGCAATGATGGCTTCGGCTTAACGCGTATCGCGGGAGCGCGTAATTACCGTTTCTTTCACGCCCCGTCTGTTGAGTGCCTCACTATGATAATAAGGATCGTTTATTACAACAATTACGCAACGTATCTTGGCAAATCGTTTCACGGCACAACCGGTGATATACGAGGTGCTAACGACTGTCTCTCAAATACCGGACTGCGAAACAACAGCGGAAGGTGCATATCGGTTCCCGAAGTATCCCCCTCGCGATTACCAGGAAGCGAGTCCTTATCGCACTCTGTTACACACATAGACCAGCCCCGATCATTTCCGTCATTTGTCCGACGATCTATGCGGCGGGCGTGTTGCCGGGATGACTCGTAAGATCATTCACTCGGAGACTCGAACCTCCGCGGACTCGATATAGATCGGACGTTTGTAAAGACGGGGATGTTTCTCACGGGATTATTGCGCTCGTGGCGCGATTAAACCGTCGGTCTCGCGCATTAAACCGAGATCTCCCGCGCGATTCGTGCTATCGTAACATTAGGCAACCGTCCGGTTTTACGACGCACGCGACACCGAAATGCATGCGCGCGAATGTCGCGATGCCATAAAATCGTTGTGTTCTGATAAACGCGTTAAACTCGAGTTCACAGAGGTATCAGTTAACGCATCTAAAAAAATATCACACTTCCGTTATTCTCATAGATTTTATTTCTTAATTGATTTCAATTGCATTTCATTCAAACGAAAACGCAACTCGGAAATAATAGGTTTTTATTTACCTCGCAAAAAATTAGAAATAAAAGATTTAAGCAAATTTATCGTCAACACCCCTAAATGCGCTTCTCTTAAATTATATGTAGATTCGGATCGTCCATCATTTATTCAGAAAAATTATTATTTATGGACAAATGATAAACAATCGGAATCTGTGTATAATTAAACAAAAAAATGCACTTAGGAATAATGAAATTTTTTATCAATTTTTAATATTTTTTTGCAAAATGGTTAGAAAACGATTATACGTATGGATTATCAAATGTGGACAATCAATTTTGTAAAAATTTACAAAATTTTTGGAATGCCAAGTTCACAGCTCTAGCAGAAAGCGGGAAAATCTCACACTGACATCATACCGTCGATGCGCCTTACCGATATTCTCGATCGCTCTTACGCGCGGATGAAGAAAAGTCATCGGACGACGGCATCATCCGCCGTTTTTAACGGTTTATAAGCAATTCCGTAATGACGCGTTTGACACGGATACACGTAATTTAATGCGCGGCGCGCGTGTTGGTAATGTGTGTCCGTCGCGCGTGGCAGTACATAAAACCGGCACTGTATACAGCAACCCGGTCGCGGATATATTCCGTCGATCAGAAACGATTGCACGGTACTCTGGTCACCAGACACGCTGGGCACGCGGAACACGGCCGGTCGGTCTATCGGCGAAGGCGTCAATGGCCAATGTGATTGCCGATCAGCGCTATGACAAATACGCCGCCGCCGATTCGTGCATCGAACTCGCGCGATCGATCCTTATCGTTCGCGACATTAACTTCCTGCAGCGATAAAGGCGAACTTTCATAGCTCTATCGCGATTTCACTTTCCATTTGATTAACTTGGTGACTTTAAAGAATTGCTTACATCTTGTAACGTACTTCCTTCCAAAGCGGAAGAACATTATACATATACTACACAATAATATTAATATACTTGTATGTTTTGTTTACATGTAAAAAAAATTGTATTATAGCACTGTATTACGTAACTTGGAAATGGATACTTGCGCTGTATCAGAAAACAGCAACGATTGTACAATTTACGCGAGAGTCAGTAGTTTCATACGTCAAATATGAAAAGAGTTGCGTTTTAGACGAGATTAGGATTCTTCGGCGCGAGTTTTGATCTCTGAAAATATATCGTAGAAATACCTACGTACATTAGTGACGGAGACTTGCATCACAAACGAACGTTTAACCATCTTGTAAATCTTGCATCTGCGAAGTAGTAATGAACAGCGTGCGCGTAGCTATTGGCCGTAACCGGTATTTAAAGGCATTCCTTATTCGTCTCACGATACACTCATAAAGCCAGCGTGTTTCGAATTATCTCCGTCCAGCGAAAAAAATCGCGAACAATGCCGAGGTAGGATTATCCGATCGATCGATAGTGGTACACGTGCGCGCAACTTTTATTGTTCAGGAAATTCATTGCACGAATTATATAATATTAATGCCGCGGCATTGCATATAATCGAAATGACCCAGTTTAGGTTCCGTGGAAGATCTTCCATCATGCCTGTCGTAAACGTAAGTGGAGGGAAACGAGAGCTTGGCGGTTACGTCAAAAAAGCATCGAGTAACTGTACCACGCGCTGTTACGCTCTGTTTTCGCGTGCAATGACGTAGCTATTTTGCTTGAAGTGCGAATAAATGAGTCCGCGAAACTTAAATCTCTGTAGAAATATCAACTACTTAACGTCATGTAAATTCTTATTCGCTTGCGCCTAACATGTATGTACACATACGATTCATTAAATTCAATACAAATAATTAGAAATTAAATAAAATCATTCTCTATTTGGGCTTTTCGCGGCTGCACGACGGAAGTTTTTACAGCGGCGAATGATCAAAGACAATTTGCGATGAGACGCACATCGACGGACAGAACGTGTATTTACGCGATGCATCATCATGCAGTTGCACAATTTAACATGAATACGAAACCCAAAGATGGTGCGTGCATACACGACCGAGAGTGAAATTGAGGCGTTTAATATGTATGAAAGCTTAAAAGGAGCAGCAAGGTGACTCGCGCTCCTCGAATCCCTCACGATCATCTGTCTCCTCCGCGGTTACACAAGCGTCACGTATACGTAAAAGCATCGATCTTTGTCAGCTGTAAAATCGACCGCGTCGTTTGCACAATCCTACCGCAAGTACGCCATAAATTTAATCGCTACTATTTACCGTATCGGTATTTTACATTAGCTCCATTTACTCCCCGGTATTGCAAAAAGTCCCCCGTGTATCGCAAGAATGATCCAAGTACACGTCACATTTTCTTGCCTGTCATTTGATTTATCTCCTCATTTCCGCAAACCTGTTGCAATCGTTCAGACAAATCGGTTCAGATTGACTCTCTACCTCGGAATATCTCTGAATTCTCGCGTGACTTTTACGAGAGTAAAAATGTGAAATGCGCATTACTCGTGATTACAAGTCCTAAAGTCTTAAATTCACGTGTCGCAAATCGATTTTCGTTTGCCGAATTATTAGCACGTGAGCGGACTGATAAACTGTCTGTCGCGTCGCGTAGCACGTTCCAAGACACGCGTGCCCGCATGTGCACGTGCAGTTACGCGCGCCCACGCGCGCCGCGCGTACTGTACATACGTAGCGTAGAATGCACGAATGAAAGGGAAACCGTTGTCGCCACCGCGCCTTTTAAGAAATCCACGACGTTGTCTGACTGTTTTACGATGCATTGGAAAAAATGCCCGTCGCCTTGTACCAATTAACCCGCGCGACCTTACGTTATTGTTGCGAGACATAAGTATTATTTTCGACACGTAAAACTTAGGCCACTTTTGCCGCAAATAAAAGGACTAAATAAGGAAAAAAGATATATATGTCGTCATCAAAATTTGCATTTAAATGCAAACAGTAAAATATACATCTAATTGATGAAATCAATTTACATAATAGCATATCGTTGAAGAAAGTTAAAGTTAAATATATGTTCAATGACAATACTCTCACAGCGGTGAAAATCACGCTCGACGATTTTCACATATGTAACAAAACCTCTTAATTGAGAAACTAATCTTCGTTGATCAGCAAAATTACAATTTCAATCTATCTCGCCATTACGCGACTCCAAGCAGGAAACAATTAAATAGCGCGTATTTTGTGAGAAAATAGTTATCCCAATTTCTCATTATAAAGATATATTATAACTGATTCAGATATATATCGGGCACCGCGCGTAATAACGCGGTGGCGGTTGTACCTATCGGTTGCAACAGGAATGCAAGGATCGTGCGCAGCGAGCCTTGAATCGATTCACGTACGACGCTGCAGCGCGCCGCTGCGCTTATTTCTGCGTGGCTGCGCCGTTAAAGTGCAACAGCGAGAGACAGCCGACCGACGTAGAGAGAGAGTTCAGGTTTTCCACCGATATTTCTTACGAACGTGCGTCGCACTCCCAACATCGAGTTTGACACGGCGTAAAGTTTGAAACGAAACGCCGGAAACGACAAGAAACTCTACTATTTGCACGCTGTGGTATTAATCTAACAGGATCTCGAAAGATATCTCTTGTTATATCACTGCTTTATAATTAATCACGGTTTTTTTTTGCATATTTTGATATTATATTATTTATCTGCAATATTAAAATATATGCAGATATATAGGTACGTACGTATTATATATGTATGTAACATAAGAACTTCAAAAGAGAGAATGTTTAAAGAGAGAATACAAATGAATAAATCATGCACCGATATGTAAATTGAGATGTAGCAGTCTCATCGTTACTGTACGTCTCGAGAATTTTTGTAAACGGTCTTTATGCGTATAATTATAGCGAAGTAAATGCATTGGCACGCATTTGCCAGTGCATTTACTTCAAGCGATATAGCTCCTGTAAAGGTACATCGAAGGTCGGCGTAAATCTGTCTTTCGACGTTTATTCCGCAGGACGCGTTAATTTCTGCGGATTACCAACGGTCTGTCGTGACAACAGATCCTTACAAGGCGAGCAGACGGTCACACCTACCTGCGACGACGATCGTGAATATACGCATTGAGATGTGTTGAGTAATACTAATAACGTGTTACGATTAAAGTGCTCATACGATGCGGAATAATTCCGACTCAAGAGAATTTTATCCAAAATTTACAATAATTTTTTCTAAGAGATAATTAGCGCAAGATTAATTTCCCTCGAGTTTTGAGATTGTGTAGCGTTTTTGATTTATTAGAAGAAAGTAGTCAATTGCATATCTATATAATCTTCTCCATTAGCCTTAATATTTTCAATGCCAGTCCCTTTCGCTACAATTCCTAGAACGCTTTTAACGCTACCGCGACAAAACGCGACTTAGGTACTTATAAAAGGTGAAATTGCTATAATCTTCGCGGCGAAGTTGTAGCAAAGGACTCAACAATGCGCCCGGAATGACGTTCGCTTCATAACGCTTCTGCGAACCGCAGAGCGTTCTACCTCGGACTGGAAAAGGCACGTCTTCCGCGAATAATAAGAGATCGATAGATTACTACGCGCCAGAATCCCAATTACCCGCATACAGGTGATTCGCCGGCGAGAATGTCAAAAGCGCGAGGAACTCGTGAAACGCAGCAAAGTACATTTGCGACGCGCAATCGAAGAGAAGTATCCGTGACGAGAAGTATACGTTGGCAGGGCGCAAATCAACGAAGACAGAGAAAAATTAGCGACAAGAAATGGCGCGTATCGCGCCGGTGGAGACTGAAATGGCGCATGAGTATCGAATAATTCCGCTCGCCGGTAACCCTTTTTGCCTGGTCTCTGACATTTTCATTAAGAGCCGTCCTTTTAGAATCTTCATGGTTATTTATAGAATGATCAACGAGTCTCGAGGCATGCCGATTCTTTTACGTTCAAGAAAGAGAGAAAGAGAGAGACAGAAAGAGAAGGAAATAGCTGGAACATCGAACGTACTATACTTAATTATTGCAAGTTCGATACACACATTGAAGGCCTTGATGACATGCATTGTGTGAGTCAATAATTATGTTACAAAATTGTGTTAATTACAGTACCTCAAAAAGACTTATTAGGAAAATTATTAGGAAAAATGTTTCAATTATTACTAAATAATTATTTAAAAAACCAATCTCAACTGAAGCATATACAACAATGAAATGGTCTACGTTTAATGCAATTTTATGCAAAATTATATCCAGCAATTTTTCCTTTATATTAATAAGAGCAATAAGTGTGAATTGGTACAGTTATCGATATTGATTTCTCGATATTCCGCAGTAATAAACGATAACGTGTTCCGTTGCGCAATTTCTCTTGGATACAAGTAAGCGCGATCTAAGTTTGTAGAAGCGTAATAATCAACTGGAAATAACAAATGACGATGTACACGTGAAGGCAATCTAGCGCAACGATTACCGCTACCTGACTTTAATTAGGCGGGACTGGCCGGAGAGAGAAAGAGACAGAGAGAGAGAGAGAGAGAGAGAACCAGATATCCTTCGGTAGTCATCTCGGAGGTGTCTCGGGATACCAGTCACGAGCGTTTACGTAAAGATTCCGACCGTGAGATCCCGGCGCGCTATGCCGGCGGCGAAACAATGCGCCGTTAATTCGCGAATTAATTCGCCAACGCGAACAGTTATAACGACGGCGACGACGACCGGCCGGCCGCGGCGGCCGGTTCGAGCTTCGTCCGGCTGTCGATCGATCGCGTGAGACTCACTCTGCGGGACGACGACTAACGATTGGCATACTCCGATCGCGTAATGACGAGGCACGCACGCGGAAGAAAGGCCGAAGTCGTTTAACCGCCGCTTTTCCATGTCATTACGCCGATCTGCCATTTTATATTTAGTCGGTGGGGATTCCAATTAGCTTCTCTCTCCGTCGGGCGCCTCTTATAAGAAGGCGTAGGACGGGTATATGCCGTATACCATATACATGGCGGTATCCATCGACGGCGGGGAGCAAAGGCGCTGACCTTCGGAAGGTCATCCGTCTCGCAGCGATGTACGATATGCTTCCGTGTACCATCCGTGGTAGCAAGGGACCCCGTGACGCTCGGTAAGGAATATTGACCTCATGTGCGGCGAATTAAATCGTCGTTTCCTAACGAAGCGCGACGGACGAGCCGATATAGAAATAATTAACCGGCCATGCCGGAGTTAAAAAAATCATTATCGCGCGACACGGTCGTGTTAACTCTCTCGTAAATCGGTTCCCGTGATCTTTCGTTGCCGTTACACGAAAAAAGGTGACGGCGGCACTATACATATATTTACATTCTAAAATCCACTCACCGGAAACTGAGATCATCGACGCTCGATTATTTATTCGTTGCGTTCGCTCGTTTTTTTTTTTCACGTGTGCAAATGCGTCCGGAAAGAAAATGACAGTCACGCATCGATCGTAAATGCAAGGGGCGCATCAGGTCGAGCATGGAACGTAATCGCGATATCACTCGATGAAATTCAAAACGTCTATGACGGCTCTATAGCGCGCGGATACTCCTTCCGATCTTTGACCCGGTCCGGCATACAGCGAAAAGATATTAATGACGCTCCGTGGAGAAAACAATGAGGCGCTTGATGCCTCGTCGCTGTAATCAGCGTTTCTCGAGTCAATAATCATTTCGCAGCGGAACGACAATTACAAAGACAATGACACTCTCGCGCAACGTTTCTCCCCTAAACACAGACATTAATATTCCCGCGTTCCGGGCTAATTATTGGATAGCTGGGCGTGCACCTAGGCATGTGAAAGTACTTGCTAACGAAGCGCAAAGAGTTCGTCTAGGAAATCGCACGCATGAGTCGTCTTTGCGTCTTTAATTTCAAGATAATTTCGCGACAGTAAATTCGTAAGTTGTCTATATGCAGAAATATAATAATAATAAATACAAATATTAAGAATTTATAAAAATAATTTTTTTAAATTTTAATTAAATAGACTTGAGCTTTTATTCCAATGAACCTTCCAGTCCTATCTCCTTCATAAAACCGTTAATAACAAGTATTTTTCATATAATCGAGATATGCGTCTTTTTTCGAGAGGATAAAGTAGTCATGTAGCATCGAGATTTCTTGCTTATCGAAGACATACCTTTCTTGGAGTTCTCTAACGATTTGAGTCCACGTCGTGAGTAAATCCGCGATAAAATAATAATTTGCGCGAAGGAGGACAATGTCTGCGAGCCTCGGCGACGGTGGACAAGTTTAAACCGAATAAAGTGGTCAGGCATGACATACTTATTCGGATACAGTTACAAAAAGTACGGTGGCAAAAAAAAATTGATATTTTTGATTCGCGATGGCGATCATTGTTATGCAATTCGCCGAGTAGCGGTCCAGCTCGCGGATTCGCGGAAAGTGGCACGCCATCTGCTTGGCGAACATATGGCGAATATAGCGTAAGTCATTTAAGAGTCGGCGAGTATTACCTCGATACTTATAATAACTCGGTATTAACTGTTATGCGCGTCCTTGTAATTGCCGACTGTCTTGGATGTCCGACAACGGGAGACGATACCACGGCGCAGCAATATTGTGCCCTGCTTGAGTAGCGTTGATGAGAAATGCAACAGTGAAAAGTCACGGGACTATGATCTTGGCATTCTAGTTTGTGGGTTCATGAAGGTGTACGAAGGTTACCAGTCACGGATATCTCGAATTCAACGTGAAATTTCAAATTACGGGGTACCAACGCACAATGATTGGTTACACACGATGCATAATACGAAACCATTAATTATGTGATACCAAATATCGCGTTCGTGATTTGATTGCCAATCAGATGGATTTACTGTCGAATTGCCCAAACCAAACCGAAACGAAAGTTTAACGAGAAAACTGAACAAAGGAAAAGTAAGAAAAATTGAAAAAGCTTTATTCTTAGGTCATCAGAGGATCTCTTAGGATTTATGTACACAAAGTTAGCACCGCCATTTTATTTAAAAATAATAATAAAAATTTTGCTGTGTTTGCTAAGTTTATGCTACATTGTGCCGTAAAAATTAGTCACATATTTCAAAAGACGAAGCGTCAAATAAAAAAATAATTAATAATAAGTTTGTGCTACATTGAGCCGTAAAAATTAATCACCTATTCTAAAAGACAAAGCGTGAAATAAAAAAATAATTTTTTTACACTTTTAAAATGGCAGTGCTACTTCATGTAGATACATCAATGCAACAAGTAACTCACCGTCGGCCGTCGGCCGTCGGCTGTCGCCTGTTGCCTTACTTCCCCCCGCTTTCGGCTATCCTTTTCCACCATTTTGTAATTCCTCGTATCCTCACTTGACACAATTACACTATCACTATCACTTGAATGACCTTTATATTATATACCTTGCACTATCACTATCACTATCACTCGAGCGGCATGCGCCGTAGGTAAGCGACGGAACGAATTCGATTGGATTATCGCGACGATTTTCGAAATTTCGAAGACAATCGCGCGGATTAGGAAACGCGCCGGACGATCGCCTGTTGTTTAATTCGATGACGATTCTGATGCTTGACACTTGTTCGTCCGCGATATTCACTTTCAACAGGTTAAAAGACGAGAGTTCATGAAGGGTAGGTAATCCGATCTCATTGTCAGTCTTACATCTCTATAATGGGCTCAAGAAAAAGTACACTTTTCGAAAAAACTAACCGAAATGTAAACGTGAACAAGGCTCGAGTTATCACTTTTGAAATCTCAAAATCAACTTTTACATCGAAAACAAAGATTTATGTGCTTTTAAGCAATCATTAAGCAAACGAAGTGCGAATTGAATCGCGACGCTCTTGGAGTTATCGAATGTTCCGCATTTTGTATGTTTCTCACAATCATTTTTCAAAAACATAATATCACTATCACGGTATAAAGTAATAGAAGGACCGAGGCGATCGCCCATTACCCGATTCGATACTTCCAACTTTCCGAATTCGTGTACGATGTTCGCTTTCCACGGACGAAGAGTCGCGCGGTCGCGGAGTATTAACGATACATCCTCGCGCTCCGATTTCCGCGACAGAACTGAAGTGTTTTCCGAAGTTTTGGAAATAATTGGAAGGAGAAAAATTACAGGAAGGGGAAAAATTAGGGGAAGGGGAAGGACCCCTCGGACATTTCGAGAAAAAAGTAGCAGCGACGTCGCTCGACTTCGCGAATTTCTTGGAAACCAAAAAACGAGGCACCTCGAGCGAGCGACGAAAACTCTGCAAAAAAGCAAACGCGCTAGGCCGAGCGCGACGTTCTTCGAGGAACTGAAAATGTAAACAAACGCCGGATCGCGGAGCAGAAATTTGGTCCTTGTTTCCACGAAGTAGAGCTGAAAGACTTACCAAATATGGTAAATAATAGGAAATATCGCTGTCCGTCTTGGGACGAGCGCGCCTCCGAAAAAAAGTAGCCATTAAATAAAAATTGTACTGTGTTGTACTAAATTTGTGTTACATTGTACCGTAAAAATTAATCGCATATTTCAAAAGACAATTCCGGATAGATAATTCATACGCGTAACTCGTATCCGTAATTCGACTTTGTAATAATCGGGTACGGACAGAAATGCATATCCGAGCTGTGCTAGCCTAGCACAAGTCAGCACAACTGGAGATTTTTGCAGTTCAATGATATTAAAGGCACTTTATTCTCTCACGTGTTCGGATTTTTGTTTTATATTTCTTTTTAAAACGAGAAGAAATTTGATTGGAATTTTTACTGCACAATATAGTTAACATTATATCATAAAAATCCAATACCATAAAATCACTCCAATACCATAAAAATTGTGTTAATTTTTATTTTGTCGCTAAATAAAAATGGCGGTGCTGGCAAAAAAATAATTTTTTTTTATTTGATGCTTTGTCTTTTGAGATATGTCATTAATTTTTGCAGCACAATGTAGCACAAACCTAGTATAATACAGCACAATTTTTATTATTTTTTAAAAATAATAGCGGTGCTAACTTCATGTACATTTAGGATTTCACAAGATTAGAAAATTTGCAATAAATATCGAATAAATACAATAAATTTCACGTTTTGTATTTTACATTTTCGTAATGCTGATAACATATGTATTTAAATCATTAGTTATTATTTAATCATTAGTTATTTCTTAAAAAAAAAATAATAACTGCAACAAGAAATTCTAAACTTAAAATTGCAAATGTGCGAATCGTCGAGATTTCTGCGAACGCTTCTGTAGTTCTCGTCACGCGTGAAATATGGAAATCGTGCGGAAACGGATGTTCCGAGCAGATCGAGGAAAGGCATCGCGGGGTCACGGCAGGAAAAGGAGGAAAAGACTTGACGATTCGGGGAGAGATTCCCGAGCACGCGAGCCTGCGCGATACAGTTTATTTGAACTGGGGATTCATGAAGTGGGGAGACACGGCTCGGCGTTAGCGCACCGCCGCGTCTCTGCGGTTTGCGAACTTTAGTCGCGCGATCTCGTCCGAAGTGTCGAGGCACTCCTCATCGAGCTCCTCTCGCAATTACGCTTTGATCGATCGGTCGTTCGATGGGTCGATCGTGCCTGTACACATCTGATCCTACGAGAAGAGCAGCGATCCCATCGGAAGTCTCTGTTGGTCCGGGTGCCAAAAATTTCGTGCGATCGAGCCACGAGGAACTCGTGCGTTCGAGTCGCGAGGGAATTCAACGGATGGCTTTGAATCTTTACTTCGGCATCGTTTCGACGTCGACGATGATGTTCGAGGTGTTTTTGTAAAATTTTTACGGAAGTACGAATTTTTCAAGTCGGATCTCGACACGTGGTTCGGTTATTTACAGTATTTACGCGCGCGTGTGAGACAAATGCTTCACATGAATTGACGCTTTTGATGGATACGACGGAGCTTCGTTAAGTTTCGATGATCGACGAGGTGAGTGAAAAGAATAATTACAGTGAATGGGATAGAACTTGAACCGAATAGGGCGACCAAAATGGTGAAACTAACAGACGTATAGAGGTTAGAATGGACCATTCAAAGTGGATTTCGTCAATGCTAACGTTGTTCTTTCTATTCATATCCTATTCATTGAATATGGAATAACAAAGAAAAAAATAGATATATTACAAGAAGGTAATATATAAAAATATAAATATATCATCCCAATTTTGAATCATTTTTAAAAGATTATATATCATTTTGCGTGTTGCGTGTGTGGGAGAAGAAAATGTGTGACGGCGAGACATTAAAGAAGAATAGTTCGTTGGAATGTCTTAATCACAGCTCGAATTAATTTATGTCTCACAGTCAGCACAAGTCGCGGAAAATCACTCTCGCATGTCTACTTACATTTTACGTCCGACAGTGAAATCTCTGTTTTCCGGTACGCAAAATCTGTTTCTTTCGTTAAGGCCATCGTGCTTTTGAAAAATCTTTTTACAAATTTTAAGCATTTTTTAAAAAAAAAAGCTTTCCTACGTTTATTTGCCCGTGTAATCCGTGTTTACCGATCGCTTTCTATGTC
This sequence comes from Tetramorium alpestre, assembly GCA_021460005.1. Lineage (NCBI taxonomy): Eukaryota > Metazoa > Arthropoda > Insecta > Hymenoptera > Formicidae > Tetramorium > Tetramorium alpestre. The sequence continues at coordinate 120,610 of JAJVSH010000115.1, read as the reverse complement.
TCGGCATAATCATCATGGACGTCGGATGCTAGTAACTGCAATGTACATTGCATCATAAAAAGAAATTGAACTTGAGATTCGTTGAAAATACGAGAAATGCGAACAGCGAATTAACCGATTCGCAGTCCTTGCGTTTACAATTTTATATCATCGAGGTATTTGCGCTAGCAGCTTGTTACATTTGTCTGTTATCATAAACGTGTTTGGTCTTATATTTCAATATACTTGGAGAGTTGGATGATGATTCACAATCACCCACATTCTATTATTAAACTTTCTTGTACGCTTTATATCATACGCACGGAATTTAGATATTTATAATTTCTGAAACTGTTAGTATATACAATACTTTGTGCAAATGTGCAAAATATTAATCAGTAACGATTGATAATCTTCAATATTAGATTCACGAACGATTTACCTTCACTGCACGCGCTAAGCATATTAGATGCTCTCGCGGAAAGTTCTTATTAACTTCTAATCAAATTAAAATCCCTTGCTTTGTTCCTGGTATTTAATTAATCATCATATCATTAGAAAGTTGCGCGCAACGCAGAAACTTTCATAAGCTCGATTAAAATCGCTGGCAGGGTTACGTGCTTGGCGGCACGATAGGTTCTTCTGTAGGAAAATTACGTCAGGGATGTTCGCAATGCGCACAACACCGCGTGGAAAACATAAAACACTTGCAGCTTAGAATAGCCACTAATGGGCGAATTGCTAAATCTGTACTTTCACTTCGCACGATCTATTATGCACACAAATGCAGCGAGGCCTTTTAGCTTAAATCTGCGTGAATACGGCTTAATTACTCGATATCGCGAATTCTCGCAATTCGTTTCTTGTCAGATTTACGTCTACTTACATCATGTTCGACAAAACGGGCGCCTTAACACTTGACGTCTATCATACGTAACGAATGTCATCTTTAAAGCGCAGACAATAGTAGGAGGAGGTGAGTTTGTAGAGAGTGAAATGAAAAGTCTTGACAAAAGAGCTATTCTCGTTACAGTCGCTTTGTAGTCCCTTTGAAAATTTCGGTCGGAACGTAATTGTCCGTTATAAACGTACGTGTGTAGCAGAAGGTGGAAAGGAAACGCGATTTCTGAAAAAGATCGCGCACATCAACCAGAATAACAAGTATTCGTTCGCGTACAAGGAGCATACTAACGTGCGGGGTATCCGCCGTAAGACAAACAAACGAAGCGCAAGAAATACGGAAAAACGGGGGTTTACGAAGATAACGCGGATGCATCACAGTTAGTCGCCGTAATAATTCACGATATCTTCGTCACGGTCGCTTTAGTCACAGGTAATTAAAACCCCATTACATGGCGATTACGAGAAGTTTCGCGGGGGAAAAATTTCTATCGTTCTATCGCGAGTAACGAGGAAGAAGCAGCCGCGGGCTCACAAAAAAGAATTCCCCATTCTCATGTGTATTCATGATCGGAATCGCGGATAATGCCCGGAGTCCTCCGCCCGCGCACCATACCTTACATATGTAGAATATTAATTCTCGTCATTCGTATGCGATGTACACAATATCGCCGCGAATGCGCGTAGCCGTGGAATGTCGCAGGTGCAAGTCACCCAAGAAAGTGCATTATGGACTGTGTATGACAGCGAGCATGAATAAATTATATTCCATGTCGTTCTCGGAATTGCTAACAGACACAAATCATCGTTCCTAATTACGTGAAAATCCCGGGGATACAGAATCGGAGAATAAATCGGATTGCAGTCGAAAATCTCTGTAGCCCAGAGAAAGTATAGTGATATGAGTAATAGCTTTTTGGCGACCGGTACGAACGAAGTAGAATACCGGAGCGCGAAGGTAAAACTGACAGTCTCGTTTAGCAGTATGCCAAGGTATCAATTGAAAAGATAAAAAAAAATAATATTGAGTAATAGAGTTGTGATAGGTAACGACATTTATAAATTATTCATTCGCTCTGATACGTTTTGTCTTCTGTACGTTGCCGGCAATACCATTACGTATTTCTGCCATTACGACTACAAACACGACTTTAAGGACAGAGACGACATTTCGCAAGTAACAAAGCGGGTAGCTTTACCATTCCGCCCACGTCTCTCTGCGACACAGAGCTCATCTGAAAGACAAACACCAGTGGCGACACACTGGTATGCCACGGGAGATAATCATCGTCATAAATTCATCATCATCATCGTCAAGCCGCCCGAAGTGTAATCACTCATTAGTTCGCGCGGTTTGCCGCTAGCGCATCACTGTCAAGACTGTCATGTCTCGCGAAATAACGCTATTTCCATCTAGGGTGGTTGAAATGACGAAGGGGAAGCGGGAAATATTTTACATTCCGACATTGCTAGATATGTATATTGTCATGTACAAATCATTGCAAGAATCGCATTATCAATTTCTGAAAGTCTTTTCGTTCTTATAAATCACTCTATAATTATTAAAGTTGTAAGAATTGTTTCGAATGAGATTAAAAGATTTCTTTTTAAACGATTGAAATAATACTATTATTTTTAAAATTTTAGGATAATGCAACAACGTATTGTTGTGTTAGACGGTGTCTCATTTTCATTAAATATGCGAACAGACAATAATTTATCTAAATTCTGACATTTATAAAACAAGAAAATTTTCTCAACAACGTGAAGACGCATACATTCCAGCGCGCAGATTTGTGAAATGTAAAAAGAACGAAAAAAAAACGAATTTTGATGTGAAGTACTGTGAGAGATATTGTGTCGCGATGTCGTCGACTGGTGAATTTTCGACGTTGTCGAGTGGCGAAGCCACCGGAACTGGCGAGGACTCGTTGCCGAGCTCGAGAGAAGCGACCGCCGAGGCCGCGGGTTCCGGCGGTGGTTTCATGCCATTGCGCGAGTTCCTGGACAGATTCTCACTGCCAAGGGTGGTCAGGGTCGAAGGTGCCGGTGGAAGGCCGATACTGCTGTATAAGCAACAGCAAAGATCACTTAGAGTCACGGCTACGCTGCTGATGCATCGTTACCGTCACGACGTCAAAGTGGGACCGGAAATAGTCATCCCGGAAGGCTATCCTGGTAAGTACAGTCTCAAATAGCTATGTATTTCTTATACTCTCGTGTTTACGTAAGTGAATTTAACAAGAAATAAAATTGAATACAGAAGTAATTCTATATTAAACAAAACATTCAATGCAGTTGATTTAAAAGTGTTGGAGGAGATTAAAATATTTCCTTTAAGTTAGTTCTTTTTAATTAAAATCACGGAGGTCAATTCATTAGTGTAAATATATGTTTTAAAAATAAAATCCATACCATTTTTGTGCACTTTTAAAATAAATGATTAAAAAGTTAGAATATAATATGGGACGAAAAATGTAGTTAATGAATAGCAAATCGCACACGAAGACGCTGTAGGGAATTAACTACCCGTCGCATTCCGGCCTTTGACTCGACGTATCGATCACGATGATCGATTGTGCTTGCGGAATTGTATCGGAAACTCGATCTGGGATTAAAACGATTGCGGTGTGTTGCGTAAGAGCATGTCATGCAGTATGTTACAACTAATGGATTGACTTAAAGAGATTTCTTTGCAAACAACGGCGATTTAAATGCTTATTTTTTTGAAAATATTACTTATGGCATTCATTTGAGTCAAGCATGCCAATTTCATAATTTCTATTTCTACCGATCAGAAGATAACTAAATTGACCAATCATATTTTTTTGCGACTCGAATATTTATAGAAAATTTATACGTGTATGTGTATTGAGATTTTCTCGTGAATTGAAAAAACAAACGAAACACGTGTGCGTTTGTTCATTTATTTAGTCACGTTTAATTACATACATGTATAATCAAGTTATAGTAGGCACATGATTTAACCTAAGCTCGCAAAAAGAAAGTAATAGATGGTTGCGGTTTAACAATGAAACTTGTAAGTTTATTCTGAGAGATAGAGAATGACGTGAATGAGTTACACGTGAGTTTGATCAACGATTTATAGGGGAAATTGATGGACAATAAAAAAAATGACATAATGATCCCCAATAATGCCCAATAATGACTGCCAAGAAAATATTTAAGAAGCTTAATTTATATTAGAAACTTAATTTATGAATTGAACATTTTTTTAGTCTAGTCTTTAAATATCAATACAATCAAATAAGTATAAAATTGCGTTTCACGAGATATTTGTCTCAATTTTATATCCATTAATATTTGCCTTTCTTGTGAAATATCGAATTTTGTCTCGACTGCAAAATGTAATAACGATGTGTGATGCCGCAAGGACCGTTCGACAGATATTACTCAACGCGCAGGAGTACATAGACGTGGCCTCGCGCATAATCTACATAGAAACGTTTCAATTTTCTCGGGAGCGGCGTATCCACACACGTTACATCTGCCACACCGGCAACAACAATTTCTCACGGCCGTAATCGCGCTCGCGAGCGTGTTAGCGTGCTCTCTCGGCGCCGGTTCATAGTTCTCGCTAGGCAAGAAGTACGAACGAACGAGCGGAGCGAGCGTCGGTCTATAAATAGTGAAGGAAAGTATGAAGTAACGCGGCAGAGCGTGTCGCGAATTATAATTTAATATCGTCCCGGCTTGTAATGCTGCGAGTACGTTCGCGATAATGCCTATGCGTAGAAACGTACGCGAATGTACGAATCTAACGATGATTCCCCGGCGCATCGGACGAATGAAACAAACAGCGAGGAAGAAAGAGAGAAGAAAATCTAATCGAGGAGAGAAAAGGAAAGACAGAGGAAAACGCGCGCTTGAAGGGACAGACCGCGCGCTTACGTATTATTTAGTCACGCCGGGCGCGGGTAGGTGGTCAGTGACATACGGCCGTGAATAATACCCCGCCCGTATTAACATAACGCCTGACAATACTTTTTTTTTTCAATGAGCCGCCATGAATTACAAATGCACGGGCGCCAGATTGGCGTGGGACGAGATTACGTCGACGAGCGCAACGAGGAAGCCTCGCTTGCTCGCGCGAGGCAGAGCAGCGAAAGTTGAGATACCGCTTTGTAAAAACGATCTGACAATAAACAGCCGAGAAAACGAACATCTCGAACATTGTAGGGTACACTAGACCGATATAATCCGATCAGTCTTCGTTAGAATCGGTTACTGTGGCGGTAATGTTTGCAAGTATCAGTGCTCGTTAGGCGTCAGATTTTTAATACCTAAAATGAAAAATTGTAACTTTCTATTTCTTTTTGCATTAGATTTTGTGTCATCTCATAATTCTCCATGTTTGGTTACAATCGCCTGCTAACGAAGTCCGCCCCTAATCCCGACCCAACCCCGTATATTGCACACACCAAGCGATTCGTGTCAAGGTGTTGGTCAATACGCTGGGCGGATTAATCGCCAGGCGACCATGAATGCACGCGCGTGAGCGCTCGATCGCGCGCGGGATTACACGAAAGTATAATCAGCTGCATAAGAATGATTTTTCTAAGGGACTAAACATACAGCTTGAATTTGCAACCTGCGAGATGTTACCTTACGGTGTTTCTTCCATGCACGAATTGAAAACTTTCTTGTTATTATATCTTTTAATTTAAAAAACAACCTCAACTATATATTTGTATATTTTATCATGTACTTTATCCCTCTCTCTCCTAGATATTTATTTTCAACTATACATGTTTGTATTACGTGCGTATACGACACAACACGTACTGGAATGATCAATTTTCAATGTTTCCGCCTAGCGTACACCAATACGTTGACCTTTTCTTACGTTTCGTTCAAACGTGCACGTTGCTCTCTTCGAATATTAGACTTTGTATCTTGCTTCGTTGCACGTAGCGAAGAAATAACCTCACCGTCACTATACTAATCGATAATGAGTATTTACGTATAGAAGGCATGGTTTGGTACAGGCAGTGTATACTGGAAGTCGATGAGATTATATCTCTAATCTCGCGCCACTGGCTTTAAGTTCAACACTACGCCTCCTTCGTCGTCCTGTTATTATTGAAATTTACACAAGCGGGATAGCCGCGTGATGTTGCCGCAACATCTGGTATTACTTGGGGCAACTTTATTAACACTTTTTGAAAAGAGGATTTCCGTGAGTAGAGCTATGGCCACGACTGAACTCCTTTGACCCCTTGCTCGGGATCGTTTTCTTTCACATCGTGCTGGATCGAGTTGTCTATCATAGACTTGGCTTTATGCACTCAGGTCTCCGTCCGAGTCGCATGATGGAAAAAAAGAAAAAGGGACGTATCTTTATAGCCGGATAAATACATCGTGAAAGCGCGCTCGTGACTCTACTATGATGTGGGAGTGCCGTTTCACAAAAAAAAAGAAAAAGAAAAAATTGGATCAGCCATAGTTCACAGTGGTGATCTGAACGAAATTACGACGATTTTATCGACTATTATATTTTTCTTGACCAGAAATGTCAATCGATTTTCTCTTTCTTTCAATCGGCCCGAGCGCTGGAGTTGCAAGTTACGTTACTCCATTGAATAATCTCGACTTTAGTATCCGATTGTGTTAAAAAGCGATTTATGTGAAATTACCGACAACAAAAAAGATTTTTGTTAAAAAATTATAATATTTTCCTATTTTAAATTATCTAAGAACAATTACGATATATTAATATAATATTCAAGACTGATTTTCTCTAAATACACNTATTGATTGATTGACATGATAATTTAAATATATTTTTTAAGACATTCTAATAGCTCTTTTCCACGGATTCTCATCACGTGATGTTACGTTTGAACGCTTCAGTAATGCGGACTTAACGAGTTTATGGAGCTTGAAGCTACCTTTGCATGATAATTAAACACGTCTCGATAAATAACAAAGAATAACATGCCCCATCACCAATACTTTGTAGCATCTCTCGCTTGGAAACCATTCGTCATGACCGAGCGATTACACGCAGCCTCGAGCGCGACTTAAGTCACTCGGAGTGTCGGAGTTCAGTAGTGGGTGAAGAGGAACGCTGGGATGTTAAACGTTATTGGGCGGAAGTGGCGGCCGCGCTCTGTGCCTTCTCTATGCATAACCCGTTGATTTACAACCAGAAATACGTCGCGAACGCGCGCAAACGCTCGTATATACAGAAACCGCGTCTTCCACGCGGATCTTGGACTCGTCTTCTATTCCGCGATGCTCTCTCAACTCTCACTCTCTTCTTCTCTCTCCCGCTCCCTTTCAACTATACGTCTTTCACGCACTTCCGAGATTTGCATAAATCTCGGAAACGCGAGGGAGGCGCGAAATCGAAAGTTCAGCATCGCCATCCCGCCGGTATTAACTGCGAGGGGCGTATTCCCGTGCCTTTTACGACCGCGAGCCGCGCCAAGAGAATTCCACCCGACCCAAGACGATCGCTTCTCGGCGGCGCGGCCGACCGGCCGCGAGAAAGCTGCGGAACGGCGCGGCATCAGGGCAGCGTGGAAGACGCGGTTTATGGCAAATAAAATCGAAGCGATTTCCGATTTTATTTCTGTCGTATATATAGAAACAATGATCAGGCCACGATCAGATCTTGCGCGCGAAAAACCACTCACCGCGACTCTCACCGCGCTTGAATTACGCGTCTCGTGAGAGTAACATACTCGAGGGGTATAACGAATATTTTACGGGCGGAACTAATTAATCGAGCGTTAATTTCTCGCTGTCGGGTTTATAAACTTGCGATCTCAGGTATCATCGGGTAAAAGTGCTCAGCGCTGAATGCACTTGAACACGCACGCGGCAGGAGAGTAATCGCGGATTTTTATCAATTAGCGTATTAACGGATAGCAAGGAACGTGGGCTTCCGCAATTGCCAAGGTATCGCGATGGGATATAGCGGCTGCGAAAAAGTTGCGTGGAGCATTAATTGTCGTTTACCTATGCCTCGCATTAGTGTCCTTTGATAACCGCTTCGCGCGACTATTGAAAACTCGCTTCCACGATCTCTATGCATGGCTGATATGCAAAACGGAAGATTGTACTATCTACAAAGACCATCATAATATACACTCTGTACACAGAATTATAATTGCGATTGACAAAAATCACGAAAATTAAAAATTTACCAAAAAAATCGTTATAAAAAATATTATACATTTATAAATTATTGCACTTTTTATTTTTTATTTTATCTTCAACTCTTCTAGTTCTGTGAGGTTGACACTTCAAAATGCGAATTTTTATCAAATAAATGTGATAGTTGATTTGTCCACATTTTTTGCTCACAATTTGTCTACATTTGTTCATAAAATTCGCATTTCGGAGTGCCAACCTTTCACAAACCTAATTCTTCTTTCAAATAGCGTTTTCATTTTATCTCATTCAATGACGACATTATGTATCACTTTATCACAATCAGTTATTTTCTTAAATATTGGATACGGCTGTTAGGTGAATAACGAAAACTCCGGCGCGTTAATTATCGTTTATGTAAATTTCGCGTTAGTCTTACTTCGATAAGCACTTTGCGCGCAATTCTTGCCTACGATTGGCACCTAAATGGAAAGTTTCGATTTGTGTATAGAATACAAACGCTACCTCGATATCTCTCGCGGAAGCATTATCTCGTTAAAAGACAACGCATATCCATGGTTCTGCGCACACTTTGAGTCGCCGATATTATCGCGAGTTCAATTATACTATTTCGCTCAGCTATGATTTTCCAAGCGATTAAATGGCCCAATGATTATGGCTTAAAAGATAACAGAGAATTATGAGTAAAAGTTTTTCGCTTTCATTTACCTTACTGTCAAGTGTCGAGAGAAAAATGTTTGCTTTTTTGTAGTTTTTCATGGAAGAGTGAGCATCGCCGTGAATTATTGCGATGTCTTTTCTAATGATATACTATTATCCAGCGGCCAACACCGCGAATGGTTTATGCGACTGCATGTCCACAGATTATAATTCTAATTGCTATAATCGCTATTCATGAATGACAACACTTTAATATCTTCGCAATATTTTATGACATGTCGCGACGTTTAGAGCACGCGGACTTAAATACGCTCTCCTTATAATTTACTCTTAATTCGCTTGCTTTGTTATCTCGTAAATGTGACTTTTAATCGCGCATCGTTGCATTCTGAGATATTTATCGATAACGTCATCGACATTCACGACATAACACGACGTAACAACATTGACATGCGGCTTGTATATCAAGGTAGTTCAAGGTACAAGTGTAAACACCGGTTTGAAAAGGAATAGTACATCGTGCCTGTTTGATTGCAACGCACAAGTCGAAGATTACGCTATTGAGAAAATCGAGCGGCAGTTCTTGGAACATAAACGTGACAGCTGAGCCTTGAAATACATCTCGCAATGGATTAATATACTAATGCATTCATTACCTATATCCATTTATAACGAACGATTCTACCGCAAGAAATATTTTGATAAAAGAAAACTCGAAACTAATTGATTCATAAATGTAAGAAATTCGATCGATGACTCTTTCTTTCTCTAATTTTACTGCAACATCTGATTTCTTCTTGATTCATTAATCGTAACGTCGAAGCCAGTTTAATTAGCATTTGCAAATCAAATTAACATATACTGCCTTCAAGCAACTCAATTTACGTCGTATGCTTTCAGAACGCTTTCTATGAGATGTTATCGGGGAAAAATTTCAAAGATAAATAGCCGCACTCTTCTCGTCGACACAGAGCCATTGTGTCTATTGTGCCTCGTTCTTCATTCAAGGCGCGAAAAGAAGCTTTTCTGCGTGAATTCTCGTGTATGAGCGGCACTGTATTAGCGTGCCGCGACGTGCGCTAACATCGAGCTCATGTTCACCGTTCGGTAAATGAATTATTGTGTCGAGTACACAGGAGGCGCGGCAGCGTTGTGCAACGCGAGGAGAAGGCCATTCCGGCTTCTTAGAATTTTACAACTCGCGCGGTTCACGTCTTGGACCCTCTCCGCAGCAGCGGTGCAGCAGCCTTTCATAACCGATTTTAATAGCCACACCCATGAAATTTCGAAGCAGTCCTATCGTCCCATCGATATACGAGACCGATTTCCGACATCGAGAACGACCGGGTCTTTCGCAACGGCCATTTTCGACATCGGGGAGTTTATTTGTGAAATTATCTACCTGAATTCCGACGCAGATTATTAAAGCCGAAAATCAATATATGTATAAGTCACGGAATTTATCCGAAGAAAAACGTAGAAACAGAGAATCAGCTTTTTGTTCAAAAATGTGCGAAAACTTTGAAAACAAAAAGCTATCTCAATTCTAACTCAATTCTAATCATCGAACGCCCGCAATTTCCATTAACTAAACATTCCAGATCGGGATATATGATAACACATTCGCCGGCCGCAACAAATCTCTCTCCCTCTCTCTCGTTGCAAAGATTGTGTGTTTGTAACGAGTGCTCCCGGAGGAACAATTAAGTCCCAGCTTCCGGCGAATGAAGTATTCGATCGCGACTTAATATCACGTGCTCCTACTGTGAAATTGGAGCGATCTTCCTCGCAGCAGGAAGAAGAATCAAAGTAGAGATCCTGTTAACCCCACGTGCATCTTACAGATTGCTATTCTAGCGAGAGGCCTTCGCCACCACTACGAATGAACGGGAATGAGCCTCGGTTTGGAAAAGTTACGAGTGCGGCTGTAATCTAAGAATAATTCTCGATTCTTCACGGTACACTCTTCGTAAAAGATTTTAGATTCCTTTAGATCATTTTACCCTTTCGTAGAATATAGAGCCTTCCACGACGAGAAGATTAAAGTACAAGATTCCATAGAAATTTAAATTCCATAGATTTTTCTATTTTGGGAATATTTATTTAGTTGTGAATTTGTTTAGTAAGGTGGTTTAAATATATTTTTTTCATTTTTTCGCGTAGTTAGCACGAATTTAATAGAACTGTAGATAAAACTATACAAGGCAATGTATCATCATGGTTAAAAAAAAAGTTTTTATTAAACGAATAGAGATCTCTTAGTACTTCTTCCGTGTGTCGTCGAAATTGTTCGAGAAAAATGCGGCCAAGCATGAAATCGATATTATGGTAATCGAAGCGCAGTTCCCGCACGAGCACTCATTCCATGAATGTTCCGCAAATTGCACTAATACTCCGGATACTGCGCTGAAATCTCAGTGAAATACCCGGCGCATAATTTCTGTTCAGCGGAGGAAAAAGACGAGCGCCCGCGTGCATGATAACAGACGGGCCAGTGAAGAAGCTCCAGGTTGGAAAATCGCGCGCGTCGGTTCCTGCTAACCCCATGCGCGCGTGCACATCGTCTCGAGATTGCTACCCTTACATACGCGAGCGAGCGCACGTATTCCGTGCGCGATTCCGCCACCGCGGAGGGCTCGGCCCTCGCTCCATGAGACATACACACGGTATATAATCCCGACGATAATTCTCGTACGTATCCGGCGTTACAGCCGCGGTATTCGCCGCAGATGTAAATACCCGCGGGCTCCCGGGAGCCCCGCGGGTATTAAACATACGTTCCCCGGGTAGTCGACAAATTGCTCGCATGAACCAGAATAATTAGCATCCCTAGCCCCCGGTGGTGTATGCCTGCTCGTCTTCTCTCTTTCTCTCTTTCTACCTCTCTATCCCGTTTTCCACTTGGTCCCCGCGTATCCTTCCTCCTTCTTCCTTCTCCATATCTCTCCGACAACTCGTATACCGTATACCGCTTGAATCAGAATAGCACGTCCGGGGAATACCCAGAACAGAACGACCGTGTTTCTCCTTCTCTCGCGCTCACCGATAAATTCTTTCTCTCTCCGTCCGTCTTATTGTACCGCGGCACCACGTTCCGTGGTTGCGTTTAATCAGCCCCGCTGACTTGATGCGCGCCATACCGTCCGGTCCCTGGCGTGCGTGCCGGCTGCTTAAGAATGTAATTTAATATGCGACGTTACCGCGGGCCCCGCCGTGTCATATTTATAGGTATTTATGCATCAGCTTCGCGGGCACGTTTGAGCCGCGCGCTGTGCGCGAGCTCATTGAAATTGCCTCCCGAGGAGGAGGTATTGCCGTACACGTATTCTAGGCTCTCATACTATCGTGCCGCGTAGGTGGGAGGAATTTATCGTTGTTTATCGTCGGTTAGCCCTACGCACCGCGCCGATTCTCTCCGCGACGTTCCGCGTAGCTCGACGCAAAGGGAGAAATGGAGAGTGCGAGAGAGACGCCGCGCCGCGCGGCTACACCTGCTGTTAACATAATTTATTCCAGCCCGCCGCTCGCTGCGCTCGTCAACCTTATACATCAATCTCGAATACGTGCATTTATTTTTTAACAGAAGACCTAGTCGCGAGCCCTGTTACTCTCGGTTTCGCTTCGCGTGATATATGTATACTAGTTCTATGCATTTCTTAACCCTTTAGAAATCCTCGCCCTGCATATATGTACATCTGCATAACTGGCGTTGTCTTAGAAAGACTGACATTGAAAATTAGCATGTAAAATAAACGCATGCAAGTTAATTTTTTACGACTGCTCTAGCGTGACGTATGAAAAATGTTGACTGTGTTAAAAATGTTAACTCATATTATATATGCATAATATCAATTATTAATAAAACTTTAGATTATCTGCAAAAATCTGCGATAGCGTAACGAGTATTATACTATCTTGGAGGGATAAAATGCATTAACATTCTTAGATACTTGCGCGCCAAAGGCGATGAATCTACAGCAGAATAATGTACGGTACGAAATAAATCTGACTGGTACGTTGACTGAAGTGATTATCTAACCACGTTTTCACAACTTTGCGTATTATATTTAACGCGTAAAATTGCAGTTTGTTACTCGTCCAAGTTATTAGATGAAAACACGTTGTAACAAGCGAAGTATGTCATTACGTAATGCTAATACAATTTAGAAATCAATTCCGTACCGGTCAGAAACATCGCGTCTATATCGCACTTCATTTAGATTTCACTTTGACGTGATAGAGTAGAAATCTAATTTTTACAGCCGCGTATATGAGTTACAAGCCGTACAACTCGTTCAAGATACACGTGCATGAAAATGACGATGCAATCACGATGAAATTACGTTCATCGAGATGTCTCACGGTGTCAGGTCGCAAGATACAAGCGTTATTACCGTAACCATTGCCTTTTCTGGGACGACGGGGGCGTGAACATACATCGTATCGGCATCGATACATTACGTAAGACGATTAATCGATATCCACTTCCACCGTCGCGGCGTTTGAGGGTAGGTGTTGAGAAAGAGAGAGAGAGACACGTGCTGATGACATATTGTCCCTCGCGTGATGAATACTAAAAAATCTTATTCGAGGAACCACCTGAACGTATCGAAAATATTTTTCCTGACGTAACCGTAGTAATAAATTCTCGTTTGCGTTAAAATTTAATATTTCAATTTAACTTGAGCAGATATAATTTATTTGATTATCACGTCTTCAGATATTTGCGTACACTCGTTGAAATACTGTACATAGAAGAGATCGCCACGGCCACGGTATCTCCTCAGTGAGCCGCCGCGTGTTATTTATAAAGCAACCTGTTTTGTCGTGCGTGCAACGAACACGCGGACGCGTCGTGAGGAATATAATTTTCCGCATTTTCCGCGCGTTTTCTCGAGTGCCGAGCGGATTCATGGCGACGACGTGCCGTCGCCGTCGGCGAAACGCCCTAATGATGCGCTGTTGCATGCGCGCGTGCATTCGTCGTCGTCGTCCTGCACACGGTGTATAATATCGTTGAAGTGTCGAACCATGTCGAAGACTATCGCTAGTGTTAAGAGAATCCTTCCCGTTACTTAACTCGCGCGTCCACTCGAGAGATCTTTATTCCCGACGGAGATACGCGATAGCGAAATCACGGGTATGAAATTGAAAACGTTTATCAATTGCCTGACTAAAGATCTCTATCCATACTCATTTCCCAGATCCTGTGAAATTGGTCCCGAAATGCGAATTTGTACAAAATTGATATAACATTTGATTGAATAATCTGTGTCTCCACATTTGTTTATAAATAATTATTTATTATCTAAACTACTGAAAAAAGAAGAAGAAAGGAAGAAAGCAGTAGATAGTATTAATTGTAATATATAAATAAATGTGGACAAATGATGGACAATTGGAATTCATGTACAAAATTTAAAAAAAACGAAGAAGAAAAAATTAGTGATTTCCTAATGTTTCTAATATAATCAAAATTTAAAAAANATATATATATAGTATAAAAATGTACTCTCTATAGAATTAAAATAGTTTTTTATTGTTTTATACATGTTATATACGTTACATGTTCAATTATAAAACTGTAAGACAATAAAATCTTTTTGATTATGCAGCTGGACAAAATTAATCTTTTTTATTTAAAATTGTAATATTATGCTGCTTTCTCATTGTTTACATTTCTGTAATTTGTTAAAAAAAGAAAAGAAAGAAAATAAAAAGAATTAATTCAGACTTGATGATCGATTTTCTATACATGTGTTCCAAGAAAAAGGATCGCTGCCTATGGCAGACAATAAACACTCAAGGACATTACTACTCGCTTGCCAAAAGGCAGGATAGGCGATTTATAGCTATCGTCAGCAGCGAGGAAAAGGCTCGGGGAGACGTGCGCGCGGAGGACGTTCGATTCGAGGCCGAGATTGCCGGCGGAGCCTTGAGGCGCGATCGTAACTCATAATTGATGAGCGGCACGTCGAGGATCCAGATCTCCACGGATCGGCGTTGCCCAGAAAAAGTCGCCCGAGTCGGCACTGAGAATAGCACGCGTGCCCCCTTGCCCATGATGACTTTATAATGTCGTATCGAGGGGCCCTGGCCGCGGGCAATTATTATCCGTTTCGGTCCGCACTTTTCCGCATCGGCATCGGCGGCCGACAACGCTCGCGGCGGCGGCCTTAATTACAAGGATACCTCAAGACAGCGAAGGAGACCCCGCGCGAATTCCCGGGCGTACATTGTCGTTGCATCGCGAGGGATTACGTTGCAAATCCGCGGCGCGTCGATTCATATCCCGCCCTGGAGAGAAAAAGAGAGAGACCCACCAGTCAGTCGTAAACATGGCTGTATTATTGCAGTCGTAAAGAGGATACGATCGAGAGCGTGAGAGAGAGAGAGAGAGAGAATGAGTTTCATCGTTTCTCGCCGGTCGTAATTTTCGAGATTCCCGATGAATCGCTATAAAACAAAATCTTATCGCTCTATCGCTGTGGGCCGTTTCTCTTTTTCCCTTTCTATCGAGCGTCATATCGTCATCGCGAGGTCGAAAGTTAATAGATGTGGAAAAATGCTGACATTTTGCGCGTATTTCCTTATCCACTCTTTCCCAATTATATATGCGTGCGTGCATACATTTGTTACTTTGAAATTGTTTTGCTAAAGTCGTTGCAGAATTTTCAAATTGAGCAAATTCTTAAATTATCATTTTTTTAATTTTTTTTCATCGTCGTGGACATAGGAAATCGAAAAACTTTTAGTTGAGCACCTGCATTTTCGCCAACAAAACTATCGACGAAACTATATGTAAGAGTCATACATACATAAAGGAAGATAATATTACGACTTGTCTCTCTTTCTCACGCGAAACACGTGGGTGTATCGGCTGCATAAAATCGCCAGCGGTCTTATGTCTCGCGCTACCACCTTGTCTTCTCGATTAGACTATTGGACTTTTCAATACGGCTTGTTCATAGATCCGAAGTCATGCGTAGGTAGTCATTTTTTCAATCTCGCCAGGCATGTATTAGCATGTCAACCACATTGATATACCTATAGTTATACCGGTACAAGAAGAGGAAAAATATTCCTTGTTTATCATCGTCCGAGAGTACATCAATCCAACATTATTTTTTATAATTATTTTTTCATCTTTCTCTAACACTTATCTAACTTTTTAGATTTTAGATTTGCTCTATCCCCTTTCTTTATGATTCACTACAATTCGAAGAAAAACTTTCTTTTCAATATAATTGTTTCTTTGTAATCCGACAAGAAATTTTTAAATTAAAATTAAATAAATTTTTCTCCGCAAATATTTCTCTCCAAAGCGAATAATTAAAATTTTCCTGTGCACAAATTCATTTGTCAATTAATTCAGGAAGTGCGAGTCTAGTCTAATTGTAAATCTAATATACTGATAGTGACGTTATCATTGCACTTCGTTTACCGCTGCTTGCAATCAGGAAGAATCAAGTTTGCTACTATCTTCAGCTCCTGTCTTGTCAAGAAGATTCTTAGCGAAATAAAACGCGGCCGTTAATGCGATTAACTTGATGCAATCATGCACGCGGAAAAGCTTATAGGTGTAGGAAATTCTATCCAACAATTGATCCGGATACTACAGTTGATCAGAAATTAATTTTACACCATAAATGAGAGGAGAAACTTAAGTGATAGCTGTTAAATTAATAACTTCTTAATTTTACATTAAATAGAAATATTACAATGAAAAAGAACATTGCGCACTTCTAAATTGATTATTTTAATTATATTATATATTGTACTTATATAATATTCTATTTTATTTATTCTCTTCATTTGTGAAAAATATGTACATTTATCGAATAAAAAAAAGGACTTTTAATCGCCTTTGAAAAATCACGACGAGCGTACAATGGATAAAACAATATTTTTGTTTTGCCTGTTCAGATTCAACGGCATCGCGAACTCAGCTCAAACATACAAGTTGGCCTAGCGCCGCGTGTAATCCGGTAGAACCAAGAATCGGTGCGGTCATTTCCGAGTCGTTGATACGAGATGAGCGGCGGTAATGCCGACTTAATGCGATCAAACGAGTCCACCAGCGCTGTTTGCAACGCTGGACGGGAGCGAGGCCGCCGTGGCCAGTATGATTACCGGTAGTAGGTCCGACCGAGAGACGAGTACGTGTGTACGCGATCGCGTACTTAACGCGGATCGGCGAGCGACTGGCCGGTCGGCCGCGGGTCCGGTACACGGCCAACGGTGCCTCCGATCACGTAATCTGACTGATCGTTTCCGGTTTCGCCGGCGCGAACTCGCTTCCAGTATTATGGCCACGCGAAGTAATGTTAGACCATCTCCGCCCGTTCGCCGAGCAGGCGCTGATGATACGCCTCATTCGCCATACGTAAAGGCGAATCTGCACGGTTCACTTGTGACGATCATCCCGGAAAGATCGACCGACAGCAGAGAAAAAAAAGCAAAAAAATTAATCAAAATCTCGGAGATTCACCTACATTGAATTAAAAATTACAACCGTATGATATTCGTCCTAGAAGATTATCAGTGACATGCAGTCATTTCATTCGAAAACGCTGTATAAACTTCGCATATAGAGACACACATAATTATATCATTTATAATTTTTCTAGCTTAATGATTATATAGAATAATTTGTAATTAATTGTAATTGCAAACCGTTTTTCATCACAGTTTGTCGCGTGGAAAAAGAATTTTTTATTGTTTCGCAATAAGTTTTTTTTTTTTAATAAAAAAAGTTATGCACGTCGTTTTCTTTATATCACGTTTCTTTAACCTTTTAATACGAATATTTGCATATATTTGCATCAAATAATTAAACTCCGGCAACAAACAAAAATTAATTATAAATTCGTTTATTTGTTGTGTTTGGTTCTTTTCGGATATTTCCTCATGAGAATTACGTAAATTCGTCTTAACCAGCTTACAGCGGAAGAACAGAATGAATCGCGCGGATCCATCCTGAAAATCCTACAGCGCAGGTTAAACGGCGTATTTAACCCCGTCTCGCGAGGGGGTCTCTTCGGACGTGTACGTAGCGGACATAACTACCGCGAAAACGATCGCCCGCGGTGGTTCGGCACATTCGGAGAACGCGAACGATTTTACACGTCGATGAAAAGTTACCGCGCTCATCTAGCGTGGGGACGCGGCGATGAGTAAAAGAGCAGAGGCTGTTATTGATGACCAGCGTCCGCGTAATGGATGAACAACGGTTGCGGGACGTAAACGTAACACGTTCTGACGTGCGGATTTTCGAGGAATCGCAAGATGGACAGAAAATCAGAAAACAAAAAGTTTCGCGATTGTACAGAATAACAAATTGTCGAAACTCTTAGGTTGATATTAACTTTTTCCTATTATTGCATTTATTATTTCGTAAGTATTATTGCATATTATTTTTCCTATCTATTATTGCTTATGTATTTAATTATCCATATTTGTCCAGAAGTAAATATTTTTTGTCTACCTTGCAAAAAAATTAAAAATTCGCATTTTAGAGTACCAACCTCACGGACCTCGAGAATTTTTAGCGAGATGGTAAAGATATTTTTATTTACTTGGATATAAT
Source organism: Tetramorium alpestre (assembly GCA_021460005.1). Taxonomy (NCBI): domain Eukaryota; kingdom Metazoa; phylum Arthropoda; class Insecta; order Hymenoptera; family Formicidae; genus Tetramorium; species Tetramorium alpestre. The sequence goes on along the minus strand of JAJVSH010000115.1, from coordinate 102,339 downwards.
ATACATATAACTGAAAAATATAAACTGCCTTTATCGGAATACTAATAAAAATGATATAAAATGAACTATTAAAAAGATTTTGACAAAATTATTTTTTAATTGACTTTCAGTAGCTTACAGTTTAAAAATTTTTAATCGAATTTGAATTTTAGAATCATAAAATTGGCGATACGTTTGAAGTATAACTCCGTATAATTACCGCGGAGATCTACGTTGAGGAGTTCTAATGCTTTTCGCTTGGCTAGCGCTCAATTCCTGATATTACGAGATCGCAAGGTCACGCTGTGCTACAGGTAATAAGGGAAATATACAGAGTTGCAATTCTTTCCGGCAAACCGGTCACGAGGATCCCTGAGGGATATACACACTGCGCATTGTGTTGCAATGTCAGAATGGTGCACGAGCTCACGCGCGTGCATTCCTTCGAAAGCGAACAAAGTGCAGCGGTTAGGCGCTAACAATACTCGTATAGGTATGCCGGCCATTCTATTAGCCATCTTCGGTTTCGCGGCGAAACGCAACAGGCGAAGTATACTAACGCCCGGCGGCCACGAGTCAACCGCGGATTTCCAACAAACGCATTTGCGTTGGGAGTACTAAGCTCATCTTAAATCGGCGATATATTTATGGAGAGTTCGTTATAAGAATAATATTGATATAAATCTTGCAGCATCGATATATAAGATCCAACGATAAGATTATCATAAATGATATCAATGTGTAAAAATGCATATGTATACATATAATATATACATACACATAAATTAATTATCACGTGTGACAATGTAAGTATAGTATAATAAATTGTCTAAAATAAATTATCAAAAATAACATTAATAAATAAAATCTATATGCATAATAATGTAACACATAAAGTATATAATAATATACGAAATTCAAATATATTAAACAAGTAAATATTTTACTTGTTATTAAGAGATATGCTTAAACATTGATAATAAAAATCATAAAATTATTAATTGTATGTATATAAAATAGACATATATAATTCAGAATTCAGATTTTACAATTAGCATCATTTTAAACTTGTTTTTTCAATTGAAAAAAACTAAGACATTTTTGCCTGCATTCGAATAATTCTAGTTACACTTGAATAAGCGACTACATCTCTTCGTATGTACAGTAATGGAGAATACGAAATTTTTTTATAACGGCACGCCGAGGTTACCTCGAAAGGCAGTGTAATAAAGCGAAAAGAAAAGGTGCACCAGATTAGTCAGTAGACAGTGTCGATCAGCCGGCTTGTCCGGAAGAAATCGAGAGTGGCTCCGAGACGAGAGAGAGAGCCGGGACAAGGTCATAATCCCGCGGTTGGAAAGGAGAGAAAGCATTTAGCTCTCGATTCCGGCTCGACTCCTCGAAAGTATCGGGGCGTTACGTAACTGCGTTCGATCATCTGCACTCGAGACGACGGAACAAACGAGCGTGCACGTGAATCTACATTTTCATTCTTTTAGTATGCTCCTTTTTCGAGTCACTAAATGGATTTACAAAGACCATGGATACTGTGCCTGATAGAAGTAATCCCTGATGGAAAGCTCAGATATCTCTCGCGTCTCGTGGCACGTGATTCGGTCATTACTTATCAGATTCGACAAGAGAGTAAGAGAGAACGAGACAGAGAAAGAAAGAACGAGAGGGAACCGATGGTCGGTCCAGACGACTCACTCTCTCGCGCGGACGCAAGCGTGGGATGCGAAGGTCGACGACCCGACATCGCGAGGATCCCGTCAAGGCCGCGCCGAGCGGTCGAGCGTCACGAATTTCGCGCGATTATGTGAACGTCGGTTCGTCCGGAGTGCTTAAAGTATCGATACTTCACGTTTACTTGACCGCGAAATAAAGTAAAAATTTGTATACTAATTCCCTGACGATCATGAATATCAGATGGTAATTTTGTAATTCCGTACTGTCTAGATATTAAACGGTCAATCCTGATCTTTGCTTAAATTATCTCAGATTGGTCCGAATGAAAGATTAATTTAGATATGAATATATAATATAAATTGAATATGAGAAATGCAGGCGGCGAATATTAAGTTTGTGAAATTGGCATTTCGAAATGTGAATTTTTACAAAATTGACATAAGATTTAATTGTCCGCAATTTGTTCGCATTTATCAATAAATAATCATTTTTCATTCATCTTACAAAAAATAAAAAAATGAACACAATTTTCTTATCGTTACTTCCAAGTGCGTTTTTTTTTTAATTATATGAATTAAAATATTCAGATAAAGTATAGGATAAAGGATATAGGAACAATAATTTTTAACGAATTACTACTTAATATTTTAAATTTTTATCAGATAAAATAGATGGAATTAAAAAAAAATTTGAAAAAACATTTCAGTATTCTGAGAAAGGAAAAATCGCATTTCAGGATGCCAACTTCACAGATCTACGAATATTTATAAAAATCCATTTTATAATAAATGATATATGTGAAAAATTGAAAGCGAAAAGTTGATTATGGAAATAAAACTTTTGGAAAATCAATTTCTCTCTAGGCTCATCGGCAGGAATCTGCTCGCAGAGATGGAGATCTAGGACATTCTGTATGTCGGCTAGCAGAGTGTCGCGATTGATAAATGATCAAGTCGATTCAAACGCAAATTACTGTTGTACGTTCTGGACGAGCCAGGCGTGTCTCGAACGTGTCGGATTACGAAGGTCAAGAGCAATGATCGAACACTACTTTGTTCAAGGAAGGATTATTCGTTGAATAGAAACGCGAAATATAGTGAAATCGGATCGCATCACACTAACATCATTGATCATCGTTGCTTTATATCAACATCTATTATATACACATTTGTATTAATACTTTTCTATGAAAGTATACATACACTGAGAGAAAAATATAGTTATTTTTGGATCCAACCATAATTTTAATATTTTTAAGAAATATGATTAACTTAACTATATGCATCATTATGTTAATCATAATTATTATTAGAAATATTATAAAATTGTGATTGGGTTCAAAAGTAACTATATTTTTTCTTTCAGTGTATGAAAAGGATTATTCATAAAAATAAAGTTCCAAAAAAGATCGCTTCAAGAAATTACTTGAAAAGTTTTCTTTAACGTTTCTTTATAGAATTATTATGCATAAGTTTATATGTTTATTTCAAATGTTTATATATTATTATAATATATAATAATTAATATTTTATGAGATAAGATAGCTGTTGGATATTATAGGGACTAGTGTATAAGTTTCTCTGAACTAATTTTATTATTCTTGTTGATAGTTTTATCGAGCCAGATGTTAATTGCACGAGAAAGTGCAATGAAACGTATCGTAAATTGTCGGAAGTCATACGGAAAGTCTACTGTCGACATTGTCGCACGCAATGCAAGAAACAGCCTTAGCCTTTCAACCAGCTTTGCCTTAGAAATGCACCGGTAGAAATCGATAACGACAAACCGGTTAACGATCCGATCGGAAGCTCATTTGTTTTGCATTACACCGCACGCAATTTGTTCTTGTCTAAAAATAATCGCAACTCGTTACTTACAATGTGAAATTTTCATTTCGCGCCGTGTGCACGTTGAGCGTATGTTTTGTCACGTAAAATTCACAATACGTATAATTTCAGAATTTAAATTATTAAACGTACGTATAATTTCAGAATATAAATTATTAAACGTCGCTGCGAAAACGTTAGAATCGCGAGGCATAAAACAAAAATTCACGGGACAAGTCGTTTTTACGAATTTTTGTAATTACATTTTCAATTGTATTCGCAATCGCGAGAAAGTCTTTAACTCACTTTTCAGATGCGGTGCGGCAACACGGAAACAATTGTTGCCAAAATCTGACGCACGTTTATTAAAATATTAATTAATGTTTTATTAATGACTTACCGATACGCCTACATCTGTATCCGCAGCTACGTCGTCCGCGTTCTCTTTCTCTCCGATGAGTAAAGATGACCGGGAATTTCCATCGAGAGTATCCGTGTGGTTCAGCAATCCAGGATGTATCCAAAATCAATGACGAGTTTTTCATTAGGCGCACGTCAAAGCCTCGATATTATAAAAGCCGTCAAAGAGCAAAGACTTTCGAAATCTCAAAGTATCGAAAGTCGCCACTAATTTTATCGACGCATTATCTAAACTGTATGTTTATTTATCAATCAATATAAAAAATAATTCTTTCGTTGTATTATTTGTCAAAATTATTCGGCAATATTTTTTAACAGAGTTATCCAACATCGTAGTTTCGCGAAATATTTCGAGACGTATTAAACGTTGTTCGAACTCTTTAATTGATTTTCATTGATGCTTTTATCTATTTTATTTTCAAAATATAATTATTTGAGTATAATTAATTTATCAAAAGTTTATCGTACAAATAATATACTACGATCACGGCCTTCTAGGATTTAATGGTTTAATAAATTAATATATCTTTTTCAATCAAAAGAATTTCACGATGTGCGAGCAAAGATTTCTAATATTTGATTTTTACGGAACAAATGTTGAGCGATTGTCTCTCGTTATCGATTTTTTATTAACGTTAATATTGCAAGAATTGTGGCGGATTTTCTATCAGGCCAACAGACGCGCGCCTAAGGCANAAATTCGTCATTGTCCATTCACTGTCACTGTCACTGCCATTGTCCACTGGCCACAATTATCACTCGCGATATAATGACTATCATGTTCACTTACGCGTTTTGTGCGAATCCACGCGCAACAGGTTTTCGTACCGTCCGTGCGTTCCGTATGCTTAACGCTCCAACAAGTGGTTTTCGTTCGCATTTATAACAGCACAAGGCGAAATCCGCGACGAGATTCATCACAGTTCGCACATATCTCACTCCCCGTTGATTCGTCATCCAAAGAAGCAGCTTCGCGACCGATTATAATCCGTCCGTACTCCGGTTTTACGAAAAAGTCTCCAAAAAAAGATAGCGCCGCGTTTGGCAGGAAAATAGCATTGCTAGACAACATGGCGGACGTGTCGCGAAAACCGCGAGAGTGCATGACGGGACGGGACAGTGAGCACGAACGAAAGCGAAGCGAAGCGAGGGAGGCGAGGGTGCGCGCGAGAGTACCGAAAAATCACGCTTGCTCCGAAAAATTATCGAACACCGGCCTCGATCGCGCGGAGCGACTCCGCCGTTTACGAAATCGCGCGGGATTCGGATCGTTGCGAGGCAGCTTCGCGGCGAGCTCGCCGTAATAAATGATGATTGACCCGCACTGCATAAAATAGCGATCATGTCCGCCATTGTGAGAAGTAGGCGAATGTCCGAAGGCCGGCCGAGGCGATCCGCCGTGCCCACTTGGTTCGATTTTGGAGCTCTTGGAGCAGAACATGATAGCGCTACACGCACACACACACATGTACACCACATTCGCGGCCGAATACGCGGACGATCGATAATACGATCGAAGCACGAAGGACCCGGCGCCGCGACGCGCCCGTGTCGCGCGGTGTCCTGCTCCGAACTGTCCCCCCTCCACCCTCGCGCGTACTTGCCGAAATTACTGCGCGCAGTTATGAAAACACGCTATTGGCTAAAAACAATGTGATGACCGAGGCGCTCGAGACACCGATTCCGCGAAATGCTTCCTCGCGACGTACACAACGGAAAAGAAACACGGGGATTTCCGTGATTTTTATTTCCGAGGCTATACACATACATATTATTTCTTTACGTAGATTCAATCGCGCGATAACTGGGATTGACGGGATTGAGATTCGAAACGAGGATTAATCTCCGTTTCGTGGGATGATATCGCTGCTTTCGTGTTAAGTTTCTAATACGCGATACGCGAAGTAGGACCTTGTAGAACGTAATTAATTTATGCTAAGCTTTAAACGCGATCTATAATTTATGTTGGAGAATTCTATTCGGCATTTTACGTACCGTGTAATAAAGGTATTTAAAGAATTAGATAATATGATATTAATATAATCGTGATATAAATTTTATTATTAAGAAAATAGATCTATTTTATTAGTTAAAAGTAAATTAAAATATCAAAATGGAAATATTGTAACAGTAATCATATTATTCGTCAATACATTATCGATTATTTGATATTACCGATTAAAAATTAATATCTGTTACAATTAGAAAAAGCTAAAAATATCATAGATGAACTAGAAAAGGATTGCGCATTTATAATCAATTAGTTTGATTAAATCAATTGATAAAATATTCAAATTTAAATCAATAAAAATAAATAACTATATAAAAGTATGTTTTTCAAACGATGATCTAAAAATCTCACTTTGTTATGCAGATATCAATATTTTTAACTGTAATTATATAAAAAAAAGCTCTTATAGCTTTTATATTCTCGAAAATCACGCAGGAAAAACGACACGCGATGCAAATTAGATCGTTCCGTATATCCACGTGAAATCTCACGAACGTCTTTTCCTAGCGGAGAGTTCTTGATATCGTGACATCCGTATCGCGAGCGTTGACAATGCATTCGGTAAGAATCGTACAAAGCTCGACGTACTCCTGCGAGAGGGACCCGGGATCTTCCTTTTCTTTCCTCGCTCTCTCTTTCTCCTTTTCTCCGTGCGTTCTCCTTTCATTCCCCGTGCCCGTCTACCGCGAGGTGGATAGGTTAACTAGGAAGCTCGGGCACATGCACGCGAATATATAATTACGTTTTACATGCGTGCCCGATGCGTTGCGCAATCGTGTATGTGCTGCGTGAGCCGTGTCATGCGTCGTGGCCTACGCCTACGGTCGCGTCGTATGCGCACGTCGCGATCCGATGAAGACGCACGCGGCGTGTATGTATTAGAAACTGCGAAGGGAAAGTTCGCGATCTTGTTTTTCCCGATGCCGTTGCGCGCGATAACGAACGCGTGCGAACGTCCGGTATTTTCCTAACGAACGTGCATTTCATTTCGCGATGTTCCGTTACGATAAAATATTCAGATAAAATATTTAAGTAAATCAATAAAAATGAAAAATATGAATAATATAAAAAAATATTTTTCAAACGATCTTAAAATCTCACTTTGTTATATGCAGATATCTTAACTTTTTTCATATAGTAATCATATAAAAGCTCTTATATAGCTTTTATATAGCGACCTCCGGTTGGTTTTCGTACTTGTCGCTACTTTCGTACTTTGCCCTCGAAAATAATTAAATTCTGGCAATAATTTGAGTCTTCTGCCTTAAACTCCGTTTTTTTTCTTGTTCTTTGATTTTTTACAGTTGGAAAGAAGGAAGAGCTCTTACAACACCGTTTGAATTCTTGTATGCATTCGGTATAGAACTCGATGGAAAGTGCTTCGCGGAAGCTTCCCTCGCGATATAATACGCTTATCAGATTTGCGGTAGCACAGAATGATATAGTGCCCTGGGAGCACGGCGAGGAAAGTATTATCCGTGATACGTATCTGTAGCACATATTAATTGAAATTTACATATTGAGGTAATAAAAAGTGATAAAGAGATGTGTTGTGATTGTATAAGAATCATTATAATAATGAATAATTCACAAAGATTTAAAAAGATTAAAAAGATTTGATTGCTCTAAAATTCCATCAGAATTATGATTCTTGATTTTAATTAGGAAAGAAAATCTGCGTGAAGTTACATTATTAAATAATAATCTATTAGCTGTCATCTTTGTATACGTCCATCATATTATATATAGGTATATCTGTAAAGAATTTTTCGTGTCAGAATAATTTTTATTTCCCAACTTTGCAAGAAAGAAGAGAACATCAGAAATTAAAGAGAAAATATTCGAAACACATTACGATATCAAATTATAAAATCTTTAATAATCTATTAATCTTAAAAATTATTATAGTAATATTGAATAATAATGTAACGAAAAAATTGTTTTTAAAAGGAGTAAGATAAATAATTAAAAAAAAAATGTATGTGAAAGGTAAGAAAGTCTGCAAAGGCAATCGCCTACATCAGTAATGAAGAAGCCGCGCTTCGAAATTCGCTATTCGTTTTTGTGCCTATGCAATCGGAAGGTAATCGGAAATTGGGATGGCGAAACGATGATAGAGATACCTGGGAATTGTTTTCCCAACGCGTCCAATCTTTACCCGCAACGGGTGGCCGTACTAGATCGAGCTTTATTGACGGAGACAAACGACTTAAGAGAAAACAAAGATCAAAGTTGGACGCATACATGGATACGTTGTCACTCATCGAGAAGAAAAGCACCATGTGCATTCCGTCGTGTTTGCGAGAAAGTCGTGACAGTGATCACTTCTGGAGCTGACAGTGCAAGGACACGTTCGATCATATCGGAGATCGATAGGTAGATTTCAATTCAATGTTGCGACATGAATGATACGGTGCATATTGACACAAGACTCGAAGAAAATGTTTTTGTTGGATGATGATCGATCAGGACTCCAAGGTTTTAAAACTCAACACACTCCTGAGATCTTTAAATCAAAAGAAGTAAAGATGAAAACATAGAAGTTTCTGATTTACGTTTAATACACTGAGAGAAAAATATATTTACTTTTGGCCTTAACTATAATTTTATAATATTTCTAATAATAAATATGCATAACTATATACTCATTATGTTAACCATAATTATCGTTAGAAATATTATAAAATTATACTTGAGGCCAAAAGTAACTATATTTTTCTCTCTGTGTATTCTAATTATGTGTGTATAATAATTATCAGAATTGTTTAGAATTATTTAGAACGAAAGAATTAGTAACCGAAAAACTTCTGCAAAAACTATAACGCTGAACAAGCTCAATTCTCGAAAGCAGGGGAAAAAGAAATGTTAACAGAGGTTGAAAGAGATCCGTTCGAGGGAAAGCTGAAAGCGAAGGGGAGTGACTCCACAGAAATTCAGCATGATGTGTCAAAGAGCACAAATATCGTACAGGATGTAATTGAAAAGTCGTCTATGGTCGATCGAAAGTGGTTACTCGCCAATCAAATACGTCGTTTATCATCAATTCGCGACACGTTGAAATTTGCGGGATGAAATTTCTGTGCAAACAACAGAAGGAGAGAAAATCAGGACAACTGTCGATCATCGGGACTGCCAATCGCGTGATTGCGTCCAATACGGAGAAGTCGCGTATTCGAAAATCTTTCCTCGTCACTTGGACAGTTACTCGCTTGATCTCGATTACGATCGCGTGCGAACGTACACACACTTGTCGATAAATTGTCAACGATTCACATTTCTCGATCGGACATCGCGATGTAAATCAGGCAAAAACATCGTCGGCATTGCACAGCGAGTAGGGAAAACGCAAGATCTCAAGGCGTATACAAGGATTATCAATTTCTGATGTCGTTTCAGCGACAGTCGAACGAAATGCCGTTAGTGAGGAAAATGAAAGTGAAAGTGAAGATACAAACGATATTTTACGAAGAACTGCGCGCGAGAATTTGCAATCGACGCACAGCAGCATGAGAACAGTCCTGCGTTATGTAGTTCTGGGAGTAGGAAAGAGAAAGCTCGTTGAATGATTATTAAAATATACAATATAACAAATACAATCTCTTTTCAAATAAATTATTTAACTTATGTATTTTATGTGTCCAATTAACTAACTCTTGAAGCTAGAATTCTTACGATCTAAAGAGATTATAAAAATACGATATAAAATTTCTACTCGTGCAATGTATCTTTACATCTTTGCCATGTCTTAGTAAATTAACGTAGCGCGTGTACGTAACTCGTGGAATATCACGGTACAGGGACATGCAATACACACGTGCACATAACAAGTCATATACATACATATCAAGCTCGTGGAGAAAAAAAGCAGAGTTGGAGAGGGCCGTTCGTACACCGCGCAAAAAATCGCACGCAGGGCGGTAATTTGCCCGTTGATCGTTATTTATTGTGATCCTCGTGCTACGCGGGCGGACATTTGCATGCGAAATTGGCGATGGCATAAGGGCATGAATCTCCTCACGCATGGCCGGACGCGTGAGCAGGACGCGGGCAGAAAATGGGGCCTGCCTTACGCAATTGTACGTTGAACGGTGGTCAGGGATCGGCCGTCTCTCCGTGTTGGCACGTTGACACGTATCATTTATACCTCATCATGTCCGCGGAAGATCTGCTGCGCGAGTAAGCGAGTGAACGAGCGAGTGAGCAGCTTGCGGAAAAAAAAAACGCGTGGTCCCCGCCTCGCTCCCCCTCTCATTCACTCTGCCTCCACCGTTTTGCACGTCACTCGCGGCCAGGAACGCGGCAAATTGAACGTGTCAGTCGCGATGGAATATAGATCGAGGGCCCGTCCGCGTGCCCGCCGTCGAGAGCGAAATTCCACGCCGGCCAATTCTACAAGAATCTCGTCTATGCGGTAGAAAATCAATTCAAGCTCGATTAAACAGTACTGCAGTAATATTTATTTGTCCAACAGTATTCACTCTAATTAGCACTTGCTTTCTGGGTAATGCAGAATGAATTTTAATCCATTAATGAATTATTTAATTTAAATTAAAAAAAATAAATGAATGAAATAATAAAAATCAATAATCAAAGTTTAAAAAGCAAATATATAATATATTTATATATAATATCTGTATAGAAAGTATGCGTTTTTTAATATAGAACTATGTATAAAAAGCTGTTCATTTTTAAAAATAAATAAAGTAAGAATTTACTATATATCTAATTAAGGAAATAATCCTAATTTTTGATAATATAAAAGATATTTTTATCGTAAATTTTTTGTTGCGACGATAAAGTAGCACAATTTTTTTGCAACCTGCAGAATGAAAACCGCTCGCGATGCTTGGCAACCGGATTATGATCTTATGGAGTTGCCGAGGCAAAGAACGAATAACGGTCGCAGCAACCTCCGTGGTCTATCATTACTTAATCAGCGATCTGCTCCAGTTTACCAACATTGCAACTGGCTTAACGTCGGCAAATCGAACAGTAGCGTGAATTCTCAATCGCAGACGGATAATTTCATGCACCGAGTAGCGCGGTAGCCAAGTAACTCAAGAGTCCCGGCGGGTCTAAACGAATTGTTCGTCGAGCGTTGTAAATCAGGGAGCATACGCTGAATTATTACTGACTATTATTACTGACTCGTTGAGAAGATAGAAACTAACGGCCATGACGTAAGGTTGGAAAACGATCGAGAGGAACGAAATGTTAATTGCGCGACAATATCTTGCGTCGAGTCTATCGGGTTTGCCCGTCACGACTATCGTGTCGTAGAATCTTTACAGGAACTTTTCTCGCGATCGAGAATTAATGATCGTTCACGGGACCGGATGCTGACTTTCCAGAGTTGAAGTTGATATCTCCTATGGATTCCCAGCAAAAAAATATCTAACAATAAGCGGGATTGTAATAAAGGAACACGCAAATCATCTTTCCGTACCGTAACATACTGTAGCATAATATTCAATTGAAGAACAAGTTAGATATTAAGCATAATGAAATTTATAAAAAATAATTTCCGTAAAAAGAGTATCATGCATTTAAAAATAAAATTTCATTATTATTATGTGTATATAACTTTGCTTCTGATTATTCATTACATGTGAGAACCAGAAATCGGTACCTACACTGAGAGAAAAATATAGTTTTTGGCCTCCATAATTTTACGATATTTCTAACACGAAATATGATTAACTTAACTATATGCATCATTATTTTAACCATAATTATCGTTAGATATATTATAAAATTGTGATTGAGGCCAAAAGTAACTATATTTTTCTCTCAATGTACACACATGGTGCTGACACATGCGTGATCAGAGATTACGCATGTGAAAGTCGCCCATGGAATTCACTCTTACTTCGACGTTTGCCCTGACCTTCGTTGTAATGAGAGCGATCTGAATAATCTAGTGTGGCATGTATTTGGCAATGGGCGCGTAACCGCTTTAATGACTTTAACGCTTTATCGAACGCGTTTCGCTCTTTCTCCTCGAAAGATTAGCATACGAATACGATTAGCACGCCCACTTATAAAATATTCAGATTAGTTGATCCGCTGTTACAGTCTGTTGAAAGGATTGATCGACTGATAGTATCGATGGATATGATTACACGTCATTTTTTTATAAGTCAACCTTTGGACCGGGCCCAAAATAAATAGAAACTATGAATATTTAATCAAAACAGATCGAAAAACACGTTTATCATATATTGCACATGTGATTAATTATCTTGCCAAATATTACCGCGTATCACTGTCGATATCTCATTTATACCTGTAGTCCTTTAAATGTTTTCGTTAATCATCGCTGTTACATGTGGGCGCGTATATGATCGATTTCTTCCTATAATGTACTATCCTTGAATTTTTTTTTAGCCTACGGAAATTGGTTATCGCGCAAGTCAATAATGTGTGTAATATGTTATGAGAAGAATTTTTTAAATATCCATCCACGCTGTCGATATTATCTCAGACCGCAAAGGATTAAACTTCGATCAAGATTACATCCAGCGAAGTCTCGATCATTGATTCAGCACAGCCAGACTTGTACATCCCAATGCCGCGACGTGTTTGAGTAACGGTTTGTGCGGAACCATGAAGTTTCCGAGTCTGGCCATTCGTACGGTATCTCATAAATAACTTCGTAATCGCGATGGAGTTTTCCGTGTCTTTTCATATGATGAGTGACATGAGTGTGCAAGCTTTTGCCTCTCTTCTTTTATATTATATGTTGAATGTATCATTAACGCACGCTTAATTTTATTTACAAGCAGTATATAAAGCATGTGTTTACGATACTTGTTGGTAATTGAAGCGATTGAAATAAATAAAATGAAAGAGAGAAGGAAGGAAAACGAGAAATATTCCGAAGGAAGCAAAGAGGAAGAGAACATTACGAGAGTATCGACAGTAATGTCAATAAGATTATATATAAGTTGTCCCAGTTTTGAGCTGATTAAGTCGAACGCGAATTACTACCGGTTTCCGAACCTGACACCGAGTAGTAGGCGTTCCAGGGAGGCGGGATGTATAACAAGTGAAATCGAGGGCGAGATTGATCTCAGCCAAGGCGAGCACGAGCTTACCGGTGAATGAATCGGCTTGATAAACGTTATAATAGTTATGTCCATAATCGATTTCCTCGTAGACGATACGCGCGTTCGACGAGAAAATTTCTCGATCGATTTGTATCACATCTTACGGAAGTCGTTGAGATACGCAAAGCATACCTTCCTGCGTGCGTTTTATCGTCTCTATTACGCGGTGAAATCGCGGATACGCAGTGACCGTAAATCGCGCATAACGATAAGTGCACCGTGATGATTGCATAAATGATTTTACAATTACTGACTGTAGCTATCGAAGAGCGAGATTATAATAATCCACATTATATAATAAACATAATATAATATTCCAGTACAATAGTAGTGGAAGAAGTGTAATATCGATGAGAATACCAATGTCAATAATGCTGTTGGATAACTTTGTTGAACAACTCGAAATATTTTCTCTTCGTTAAGAACTTAATTAGTTGAAACTTATCTTACTGCACTTTCTTCATTTGTAACGTTTTATATTCTTGTAATATTTTTTTAGCTTGTCATATCTCTGCAATGAGCGAAACATGCGAAAGTTTTAGGTGTAAAAAAGCGATATACGCGAGTGTAATTACATTTTATGCCTCCCAAATTTATCTCGGGTCGTCGCTGGAAGTTGCGGAAGAAAAAACTGGTAGAAACCTAATTAGGCGGACCTGAATGAAATTTAAATTGAAAATTTATGTTGCGCTATTAATTCCGTGACGCGCATTTATCTCTTCCTTTTGAAAGAAGACATTGCGATTTAATCTGACTGTATTGCGCGCCGCGAAAGTCGATTACCGATAAATCCGAAATCGGCCGTAAACGTCCGGATGGCCGATAGCCGATAAAACATCCGCAGTATCCGTTTGCGGAAAGGACTTACCGCGAAAAGGGCGGATCATTGGGATTCATGCAACAGGCTCATTGTGTAAATCAATTCGAAATGGCGGAAACGATGTATAAATCGCTTGCGAAACGGTTCGGCGATTTATATACTCGTACTTTAAATACCGTGCTCCGAAGCGGGCGCACATTTATATTCGGCTATAAATTTTCCGCGCGATCCGCGCCGCGCCACAAATCGACGACGGATTACCGATTTAATCTGAACTCGCGTGACGCCGTGATCCTCGGACTGCCGTCGAGAATCCCCGCGAATAATCCTTCCCATCGATCTCGCATGGATGACTGAAAAAAAATCAAGTCACAGTTAAAATTGAATAATACGTGTATTGATTTATAAATGTCTTTAAATCATATAAATACATTAAATTTAAATCTAAATTGCGTCATATATATAACAATTAAGGAAAATAAATAGCGATAAAATAGCCTTAAGCGCGCGTTGTAATCGCAGACTTAACGAAAATCGCGATGCAAAGGCATAACTCGATCAGCGTTATAAGGTGACTTAAATTACCTTTATGAAACTGGATCTTAAGATCTCGTTAGACCGTGCTATAAACGTCGACGTTCGTTTCGAGAAGGCGGAGAGCCGCCACGCCGCTGCGCCAAGCGCTCGTGCTTGTATTAACAAAGTGGGTCAAATTGACATTGTGATTTCGCAAAAGGATTATTAGTTGGCCGCCAGTGATTTTAACGGCGCGCTCGAAACGTAGGTTTATGAAACCAGTCGGCGCGCCGGCTGGTTTTTCTCCGCGCTATGCGAAAGCGCGCGCCTCAAAGTGGAACGAGTTTCCACGCGGCGTGCACGTGCAGCAACGATAACGTTTGTCACGTTTTGCGCGCGGAATGGAGCCGGGGGAGCGTTAACGAACGAGCCAGGCGCGAAACAATGTCGCGCACGATCAACAACACGTGCCGCGTTGCCTCGTGTCCTTCCACAAGAAAGCGAAATCCCGCATCGACGACGAAAATGTCGCACGTTTCACGAGAACGCATCTTCTATAGAGAACGTAAAACACTTAATTCTAACCCTTTGTAAATGAAAATAACATTAAAATGAAGAAATATTAAGACAAAGATATTATAGGTATGAAATGAAAAGAGATACAAAGAGATCTCGTTTCTTTTTCTTAAAATTTAATACCACTCGTTAAATTTATTTTCAACTGTACCTTTTTTTTCCAATTATGTCTCACATGTAATTCTTCTTTTTGTTGTAGGCTGGTTCTCGGTAGTCTCCAGCAACAGTGGTACCGGAAATGCCAGAGTGTACAGAAGAGTCGGCGCCTTGGTGCGCGCCGGAGTGCCGGCATTCTTGCTCGCGAAACCGTTGCGGGCTTACACGTTGACGCACTCCAAAATGGGTAAGTGATTTTTATCAACAATCTGTATCATAGAATCATTGTAGTATGTGTTAGAATTTAACAACGATGATATAAATTGTTGATTAGATCTTAAAGACGTGAAATATTTTCTTTGATTTGGCAATAATTTAGAATTATTTTGATCATTTACATAATTCTTTCCTCGCGTATGTATTCTAGCGAGTTAACCGAACAAAGATTACCCGTATCTTGCGTCACATCTGACATCCGTTAAGTTTATTATCCTGACCAACCCAAGTCCGCATTTTCCATGGGCCAACTGTCGCGGCTGCGGTTATCACCCGCTGCGATCTGTGGAAATGCGGCCCGCTACGGGTTGCGTACCGTGATTCGCGCGTAACCAGTTCGTTAACAACTTGGATTCTTTCTCCGAGACATGAGAAATTTTCTTTGTAATTCTTTGAGAAAGTATAAGTATTTCGGAGAAATGGCAATTGTGCGCGAATAGGTGAACGGTAAGACCGAATTATTTTTCATTCGCTACGGTAATGTAACGTAACGGTACTCACAGAAAAATATCATTCTACAGACGAAAAAAGTAATTAGTTACTTTATTTAAGTAATAGTTTTCTCCAACAAAGAATATTTTCTTAATAATAGTTTAAGATATACTCGTTACAAGTTTAGAATACATTTTAAGTAAATGTGATGCTTATAATGATAGATTTGCGGATATATAAACTTACCAAATACTTGAACAAGTATATTTACTCGTAGATAGT
This sequence comes from Tetramorium alpestre, assembly GCA_021460005.1. NCBI lineage: Eukaryota > Metazoa > Arthropoda > Insecta > Hymenoptera > Formicidae > Tetramorium > Tetramorium alpestre. Next base: position 86,307 of record JAJVSH010000115.1, on the reverse strand, counting down.
ATATATTTTTCTGTGTGTCGCAAGGCCGTTGGTTTCATTTTTCTTCATATCATTATTTAGCCATAAAGACCCAACATCTTACAGTTTCGCGATACTCGTACATGCAGGCGTGCGTATCTCGCCTCGCAAATTATTTTTTCGATCTGCGGCGACTGGCACGAATGTCAATGTGTTCGTAATGTGTGGCTTTCGCGGCGTACGTTCGTGCGTTTAAACGTACGTAAGGCGAGGCTTACGCGCGACAAGCGCGTAACGTAATAGGCACGCGGCTCGGTGAAAGCCGTCCTCACGGACGCGCGTGCATAAGCGGCTGTGAACGCATATACACGAAGAGATACAGCTCGCGGCGCGAGCATTATGCCATTACACACGCCGCCGTAACGATTATGGTCATGGCGAAAAAGAAGGATTCTTGTGCGCGAGCGCATCCCTCTCGACTCCTCCTTTCGACGAGATCCGGACGAGGTCCCGTAAATTTGCGGCAACNGCGCGGCGGCGGCGTCGACTCGCGTCGGCGTCCGTTATCTGGCGTGTTTATTGTCGTTAATTGCTCGTCACCCCGCCTTTTGATCATACCTACGCATCAGCGCAACGGTACACGATCGATGCGATTCATATGGAAATTCACTGTTACGTTCTTCAAATATCAAGATGATTTCAAGCGATCGCGGTTTAGCCACTAGTGTTATTATATTAGAAATGCAGAGGTTTTCTTGACGAGATGTGATAAATTATAAAATTATATACAGTAAAAAGTGAGAAAAATATTTTTAAATTTAAAATTTCCCCGAAAATTATATTTCTGCAATGTTACAAGATGAGAAAAGCTTCGGAATTCAAGAAAATATTAATTGAATAAAAAATACCAATTATATTAAACAATTTAATATATTAACGAAATGAGAGATAAAATTAACATCTATCGATCTAAATTAATTTTTTTATGTATTATATAATTTTAATATTGTTTATTTTTTATTAAACTTACAAATTTAACTGATTCTTTATCTTCTTTCAGATTTCTTAAAAAAAATCAAACAATTAAATTCTAATTGAGCTTTTCTAATACAATATTTATCAAAAGGAGTATCACGTGTCAAATTTTGGATCAATTTTTGTCACAGAGAATGGAAATTTGCGAGCCCACTACACGAAGACGACAGTGCGGGCCGGTGAGGTCCTGCGGCTGACCGCCGTTTTCCAGGACACTCGTCGAGCTCCGGTCACCACTAGCGCATCCGGGATGATCCCGGAAGGCAAATGTTCGAGATCGTCAGAGCGGGATCAGTACGCCCAGTGCTTGGACTCTCACGGGCATGAGTTGTTCGCGCCGCTCTCGGCTAGAGGCGAGTTCTACGCGACCTGTCAGAGCGGTAGTCTCGACACCGGCAGCGACGCGGTCCTCTACAGGGTTCACCAGCTCGCCAGGAGGGATCTGCCCCTGAGGGTAAATCTCATCACATCGCTTTAAGATTAATTAACTGAAGCGATACGATCCGCGTGTATGATCCGCAGGTGCGTCTAGTCGCTGGACCCCTGCCCATACCGTTGCCGCGAGATTACAGCGGCCTGATGCAGTTGGAGAACGCGACCAGAGGACCGATAGTCCTCGGCTGCGCGGTACCGCTGATGCCCGAGAGACCCTTACCCAATACCACGGTGCCGGAACTCCTGGAACTTGTCGCGATCGGTCCAACCGCGCCCCGGGTGAAAAGGGCACGACTGGGATGCCCCTCTGAGGCAAGATTGCTCGCCTCGCCGAAAATGCAGCGATTACTCTCGGCTTGCAGGTAAGAATCTTGACTACGTGGAAAAAACATTATGCGACGATATTAATTATTTAAACTCTGCGGGATTAACACAGATTTCAAAATTAAATTTTAATAAACAATTATTACACTTTAAAGAGTATGACAGGATTACTAAAGACTGTATTAGAAAATGATTTTATACAAAATGAATTAGTTTGAGAAAATAATTCCTTAAAAAAATTTTTTTTAATCAAATAAGTCGCCAAAGTTTATATTTCATGAAGAATTAATCCAGTTAATCTAATCTATTGTTTGCATTATTAATTTTAGTATAATAAAAAATTTTTTTAACACGTATATTTTTCTTCATACATATTCTTGTAAGTAATTTATTACATTAAGAATGAAATAAACCAAATAAAACGGGGACAATAATATCGCTTTATAGAAGAGCTTTAGACCAGAGGGCAACTGAACCTCGAGTCGCCCCGCCGAAACCGGCATCCAACAATAGTCAGCTGAAAGAGCTACATTTAAAGGAGATTAAAGCAAAGCCCGAGACGAAACCGATACTGCAGAGCTTGAAAGAGGGCTTGGAGCACATCAAGAAGACGACGATCCGCGACCGGAGCAACAGTCGCAGCGCCGGCAATAATCATAGCTTCCTCGACAGGATCTCGAGGATAGCGCAGGGTGGCAAAAGCAGAAATCCGGCGAAGAAATCGGCATCTTTCACGTTCGCCGTACGGCCGGAGATCGGTATGCGATCGCCAGAGAGATATGCCAGTTTGGAATCGGATACGAATCTGATGCAGGCATCGCAGGCATCGTCTAGACCACAAGTGCAGCGTTCGATCTCGACAAGTGTCCTCGAGGTGCAGACCAGTAGTACGGACATGGATCCACCGTACTCCAAGGTGAGAGACAGCCTGACGCCGTTGCCCCCCACCCCGCCGCCGAAACCGGAGGAGATCTACGCCGAAATCTGCGAGCCGGGCGGTGGCAACAGTCCGCTGCGAGATTTCGCACAGGATGAAAAATCGCTGCCGGTGGGCGGAAACGGTACCAGGGAACGAGATCGGGGCTACGTGAAGCTTGCATTGTCCGAGATATCCGACGTGTCGGCGAGCACCGGCGACGACGAGGAGGGCATTTACAATACTGTGTGCTGAGCGCGCGCATTCTTCCGCCGGGATAGATCCAACATCCGCGGGGAATCGTTTGTGATTCGTGGTAATTGACTCCAGGGTCGACCGGAACAAATGATGTGACGTGTACGGAGTCAAGAGGTCGCGGGAACTCTTCGGCGTAGTTGCGGATATCGCGATGAACGTTTACAGACGCGAGAAGTATTGGCGTTCGTCTCGAAAGAATCGTTTGAACATCTTTAAAACGTTAGAACGGTCGAGCCAGTATCATCATAAATATTTTTTAACGAGAGGATCTGCGAGAGTCTAAACACACCAAGCTTTTTATCGATTAAAAATCTATTTTATTTTTATACGTAAGATTGAAAACTGTTTTTCTAAATAGCCGCCGACTGTCGATCATTCTACTATTAGTTATACAAGAATCGTGGGGAGGAGGGGAGGAGATATCGAGCGCTTTTCGGATTAGACGACATGAGACGAAAGCGATGTATTGATTGCGTTCGCGAACGAGTTGATGAGGGATTTACGGCTCGGACCACCGTCAAGGAAATTGCTACGCCAACGATTTCTTTTGCCGCGAGAGGACGCGAACGCGAACGTCCACTACGGGGTATTGCGCGGAATGATTTACAAGGCTGTTGACCGAGGAAAATGATCCCGTAATTACGGGCCCCGGTGCATGCTGCTGCAGCGGATGTAGCGGGGCATGCCGACCGGGAATAGCACGCAGTATCGCTTCTTCGTGGCTTCCGTCATTAGAGAATCTGTCGTCTTGCAAGAGGCGTGTTAATAGTAGCGGGCTCTTACCGCGATTACCTCGGCCACGGCCGCTGAGTGACATTGGTGTCGGAAAAATGCGCCCGCTCACAATTAATTCCGCTTAAGAAGTATCTGCTGAAGTATCTGTGAGATTAACCGTTGAAAACTGTGAATCTCAATCATCTACCTGCAGTAATAAATGTGTGATATCAATAATTTAATCAATTCGAATTTAAAAAATCAATAAAACTCAGATATTTTGTTGAAAATTCTATAATATTAAATCTAATGTTTAATAATACTAATTTTTTTCTTTTCATAAAAGTTACTTTGACATAGAATTTGTTTTAGTATTTTGAAACAAGTTTAATTTATCGTCATGTAATATTTATAATTGTGTTATTGAGCTTTTGACTATTCGTATTAAACATTGGGTCAAAATAATAAGGACAAACAACCAAGAATAAGAATTTGTAACAAATTTACATGAGCTCTTCTTTTATGTAAAAGAAATAGAATATTTAATATATACATTTAAATTATAACGCAATTCTTACTTATTAATACTTTGAGTGCCTATATATCTGAGTGGTAAATTTCTGCAAAGACTCGTCATTTGTAAACTATTCATGTAGCTCTTATTTACTCAATTAGAATTAAGAATAATTTTATTAAATATTAAGATATTAAAGAAATGTAAATTTTATTAAGACATTTAAAAAGCAAAAAAATATTAAAATAATATATTAGATTTATTAAGTTCAAAAATAATATAAATTTTATTAAGACATTTAAAAAGCGATAAAATATTAAAATAATTAGATTTATTAAGTTCAACGCTGAAATCAGCTTGGCACTCAAAGTGTTAAAACAAATTTATTTGTTCGTGCTCGTCCACACATTTTGCTTGGCCTGTCTCAATAATATAGAAACAGGATAGTCGAATGAAATGTTCTGACGACAACTCATACGTAAGGTCGTGCGAAGGGAACGTGAAGCGAGTCGTTGAACGTCGATCTAAACTTTCCGAACACGTCCGAAGGCAGCGTGTATCGCGAAGCGCGCAACCGACGCAGTACGGAGAAATCGACGGTAGAATGTAAACGAGCCGGTCGGCGGCTTCTAGGAAGAGAAAATTACCGACGTCCTTCGAAGGTCTAGGTCATCATTGGGATCGAAGCTCGAACGAGGCGGTAGCGACTTGGCTGCCGAGCTGAGCCGAGTCGGGCTGCGCTCGCTCGCTTGGCCGGCCAGGACGATACTTTGTGACGATTAATCCATTAGCTCGTCATGCTTCGTAGCATTTGGCTTCTTTTTCGTGTACGATGACCCCGAAGTTTCGCGCGCTCTCGCGCCCGATTGCGTGACGTTGCGCGATTGGCTGTTAAACGCGTGATTACAAACCTCGCAGTACATAGCAGGTACTGCGTTCGAAACGCTTCGAGGAAACGAGAAGATCTCTTATGCCCTTCTCTTTCGCTTTCTCGCCTGTTTTCCTTTCTCTTTCTTTCTCCCTTTCGTTCTTTCGCATGACGGAGCGCTTGGAGCTGCCAATCGGCCGCTGCATCGCCCGAGCTAGGATGATGAAGAAAGGGCGTAAAAATCGAGGGAACGACGGGCGAAGATGCGTCTAATGGAAAATACCCGCGGGAGAACGCGAGGGAACTAGGATTCGTTTACTGAGAGGGTTCTCAGAGGATCCTAACGGCTGTAATCTTGTCTAATTTGACGTCTTCGGCGTCTGCTCGAATCGCGCGCGCGCGCGATAACGATGTAATATTTTGCAGGTTTTGTGTATATTCGAATGAAGTCGTTACGAAGAGTGAAAATAAAGACAGAGAATTTCTACAACAAAATATAACGTCGTAATGCATATTTTCTTTCGGTTTTCTCTCATTGGCAAAAGTCAGTAACATCGTCTGAAGCCTACAGGTAAGTGACTTTTAAAAAATAACGATTAAGGCTCTTGAAAGACTTACGTTAATACAATAATTTTATAAAAGTTTGATTATAGATTTAATTTATATAACTATGATTACCTAAAAAAATTACTGAATGTTTAAAAGAATAGATTGTAATGAAGATTAATCATAAAAAAATATATTTTATATAAAGAAATATTTATAGACACATTCCAATGTATTATTCATTAAGTGCAAGGCTAAATCATATATTATTTTCATTTCGTGAAGATGTAACATAAACTTCAACTAATTTAATGCGATACTAATTTCATCATTTTACAAAGAAAATGAATATCTTTTTAGTTACGTCGCTTCATTATCCTTTAGTACTCCGTTTAACGGGTAATGTATGTGGCGATACCCACTTTCTCGCCATCCGGCGCATATTCGCCGATTACTCATTCCAGCCGGAGCTCACCCACGATCGCGAGCGTGGAAAATTCGCGCCTAAACACACCGCGGCCGCCTCTGAACTTTAAGGAATAATAGCGCAAAACGATCGTCGGGCTATTGGTCATTAATGTTTTACGAGCATGCAGTACGCACAGCTACGTCTATTCAATTATAGCGAAGAGAGGGGTCTACAGACGCAGCGCCCCCCCTCCCCCCTCCCCCGGCATGCCTCTCCCTCGTCTTTGCCACAGCTCATCTCCCGCGTCCACCTCCGCCGTCTCCTTGTCCCTCTTTATTTCTCTCTCGAGCACGGCAACGCGCATTTATGTCCATTAATATTAACGGCTCGAAACAACGATAATAACGGGGAGTCAGGAGGAAGCGGAGAGGGGTTCTCTTCGATGGTCACGTCGTGTGCAGCGCGTCGGCCCCCTCGCATAGCTCACGTGATCGTTGCATGCATCATTCTCGCTCGCCGCGGAGATCGACAATGCCGGGAAAGTGTGACGACGGCTTTTAACGTCCAGGTAAGTTCACGGTTGAAACCAGCCGAAGAGATTATGCTGTTTAACAATGAGAAACACTATGACATCTGAAAACTCTCGCTTTGAAAAGTATTTTTATTCTCATAATTAGGAGCATTGACGTTTCATACGAATACGATTGGAATTATAACTAGATATTGCGCTAAACGGAATACATTTTCTTGTTACAATAATAATTAGCGTAAGGTGGAGAAAAACGCGTAGCAATATCCTGTTATTAGTTGTCGTGGAAAATTGATACTGCGCAAATACGTGGCGCGGTATGTACAGTATGCGACTCTGAGATGTGGGTTAATACATTCTAGGGTGGATTAAAAAAGCGAGATAGGGTAAGAGTGATCGTCTTGTGTCTCGTAGACGCTATTATTACCGTAATTATTAGTATCGCTCCGTATCCTGAGCAAATACCGCGAGGAATCGCGCTTACATGTAGATCGATCGGGACAACGCAGGGCGCTATCGAGATCCGGCAATCTTGGGTCCACGGGTGCATATTTCAAGATCGGCATGCGTGAACGGTTTCAGGGACGTCGGGTTGCTTTTGCGGTCGTGTATAACTCGGCTTTACAACGCTAATGCGACAGACATGGAGCGCGAGGTATCGTATTTCGCGGACCCGGGTCGACCGATCGAGGAGGCATGTTTTAATATGCAAATTAAAATGCAAATAATGCGACCCTCGTCGTCTCTTACTCCCTCCCCCCTCCCTCTGTCTGTCCTCTCTTCGCCGATCTTCTCTCTAGGGGCATCTTGCGCGATCGTCATTCTGCGGCCTGAGGACGAGGGCGCGACCACGAGACCCCCTTTTTTCGCTTCGCCTGAAGGATTTGATCCAACTTTTCTTTTTTATCGTACTCCTTGTTCCAGCCGCCTGAACGTAAGTCTTGGACGCAGAGTACAACCTATGAGATGCGATCGATTTTCGAATTATTCAGTTCGAATTATTCAATTTTATTGAGAAATTTCCACAGAAATATATGAACATATAAATATGAAAACATTGATAAAAAAAAAACGGTTCTGGATAATACAATTATCTCCTTTTTACTAAATGAAGATATTTTATTCTATATAATTGCGTTGCCTCAATATTGTGAGGAAATAAACTCTGCGGTAATCTGTTTAGATATTCCACGTAGATTCGGAATCATCGCGCGCAAAGGATTAAATCTAAGCGCTATCTGCGGTGCATCTTCCCTGAACGATACAAAAGGATTATATGTAGAGTGGCCGGATGCGTCGGGACGGATCCTTGAGCTATCGCATGCGTAATGTCTTCATTCAGCCCGACTCCTATCATAATCTCCCGATGATGAACGAGCGCCCTTTATGCGAGGACGCAGAACGGAGCGAGATTAAACGAAGAGTCATCAATAGGCCGGTCGCATTAAACGGTCCGCCGTATGCGCGCCGCGGAAAAATCGGAACGAGTCAATTACTCGCACTCTACCTGTCCGATCTGTCACAATATACAAAACTTCGTTTTTCTCTCTTTTCCTCCCCATCTACCCTTCGCTCTTCCTCCCTCCCCTCCCCCCGAAAACCTGCTCCCTTTTCTCCCTTCGCTATTCTGGATCACGTGCCGCGGGCGAGATATCTCTGAGCTCTAGCTGTTTTACGGCGCGGTTAACAAATAGCATGTCGCTGAATGCATCGCCGTGCTGCGCGATGCTATCGCGTCGACGTCGACAAAAATTAAGCGCTGCGATTATTCATGAATGTCCCGCGATCGGCGGCGCGACGCGAGTCTCGGCTCGGCTGCTATTTCGGTAGCCGAGTTTTGCGTAAGTGCCTGCGCGTCCCGAGTCCTTATAAGCGCAACGTCGCCGGTGATACCGGCGATATATATCTGCCATATAAGATCGATGCGCGAATAAAGCCTGTGATCAAAATTATAGGGAGACAGGGAGGTAATCTTCGAGCTTAATCTTCCACAATTAAAAGCATTATCCCCTTTACTCGAATATAATAATTTACCGGGACAGAGTGAAACTTGAAATTTTCGCAATCTCCCAAGCATGCACCTTTATCCCTCTGGACGTTTCGTCTTTATTGCCGTCGCGGCATGTTATTCCGAACTTTAGTACCTCCGATGGTGTGCGTCGTCCGGCCTTCACGTTGCGCAATTAAAGAGATCGCGGAGCGATCTACTAACCGAATGATGCCGTCTGTGCACGCGTGTACGTGCCACTATGTGCATGCGTGACATAATCGGTCGCGACGCAGGGGAAAATAGATCGACTGTGGCCGTCTGACAAACGCAGAATTCAGCCAGCGGTCGGAGCAGTTGCGCCTTGTGTGTCCAATGCGCCTCGCTTGTTGCAGCAGCCGCCGCAGCGTTGGAATCCCCGTTAGATGACAGGGAGAGGATATACCCTATCGTGTCGTGCCCAGCTCTGTCCAATGCATACTAAGTAGTTCTGGAAAATCAGTTGTCGGTAGCTCATAGCGCCGAGTCCGAGCGAAGGAATTGAATGAATCAGCCTATCCTGGCTGGCCTTGCAGCCTGTTTGCCAGTTCCAACGCACATGTACGTACATGAACGTATAGTGCCAGCCCTCGTCGTCACCAACGCTACAGCGTGTTACAATTGGCGCAAGTCCGTGGCTGCGTAAAAGTTCTTTGTGTTCCGTGAGACAACTTATATTAAAATAGCAATACAAAAGTATACTTTTTTTCCATTGTCATATCCGATAAATTGGACCGTTTTTTCAGAATCTCCCTTCTATTGAACTTTATTAATTTCCATTTTTGCTCTCCAAATAATTGCTTTTGAAGAATTCAGGGTGTTGGGTATCGAACGTTCGTTCTGTGTACATACACGTAGTCGCATTATAATTTACACGATTGCATACAGTTGCATTACTGCGAGTCTGTAATGGGAGGGGCTCCGGGGGATATAGAGTGCAAGGAGAGAAGAGGAAAGTTGCGGTGGAAGAAGAAGAGGAAAGAGGAGGGTACGTTGGCGTCGCCTGGAATGCCCGCGGACCACGAACGGTGCCGATACGACGGGTTTACCTTTTACAGCCTACCTACCGGTCGTTTCACTCCGACTGCGCACCTTCAACGTCCACGCGTTATATATCTCCCCATCCCCCTTCATCCCATTGCATCGCCGCTTTCACTGCCTTAAAAATGCGTCTTCTCTTCGCAACACACGCAACTCTTCTATACCATATGTACTTCGATTAATTTAATTATTGGCCGCCACCTGCTGTCAATATATAAGGAGGAGACTTAATTAAGGAGGATTTATATTAAAGGGATGTTATACCTTCTCGTGCCTCGACAGAGCCTGCGAGAGACGAACCGCATCTCTCCGAAGATTATTGCGCTTGTATAGTTCAATCTTTAACGGATGACTCACGATTAGATAGCAAATTTAAGAAACACGTTATTAGCATATTCTTCACTTAAATATAGAAAAACACATTTACTGTCTAAATATATAAGGAAGGCTTAATGATAAAATTATATACAGGATAAAGAGAGATTATCTTTTTGTTTGAAGTAATATTGAGAGCAACACTTTTTCAATATATTCACTTTTAACTTTTTATATTTCTGGAACACATTTACATCAAGTGCATAATTCGCGCGTCAGGTCGAATTAATATTAACGAGAAATAATGAGAACTTTGGAAAATATCGACAATCGTAGGTTGCGGAATTTGGCGCAATGAGATGCGACAGTAATGAAACGTTCCGTGATTAAGTAACATCGCAGTTCTCCGAGAAGATGTCATCATTTCCACGACGATGTTTATTCATGATCACGATTAGCTACTTACTACGCCGGCTAGAGTCCGCTCTCCGCCCACCTCGTAAATTTTCATGCTCCATTGTATTCCCCATCCCAGCAGTGTCTTTGCATCATCCTTCTGCACCGTTTGAAAAGCAGCTTCTTCTTGAAATGCCATTTATGTAATGCCGTGGAAAATATGAAATCGCCGTGCGGTATTTTGAAATCTATTTATTGGCTTTAGAAAGCCCAAATGAATTATAGGATCATTGGAGATAATTGGCAATTATTCTATGGCATTCTATGGCGTATGGGCTTAACCCACACTAACATCCCGAAATAAATTACACGCGAAGGGATCTTTCGCTCGATCGTGCTTCGATCGGGCTTCGATCGGCAATCGCTATTGATCAACTCGACTGAATCGACCTGCCTGGCCTGGCATCCTAACTAGACTTACACTCGTGAACTAACCACTGGTATATTATCGCCGCTGCCGAGACTATCTCCTTATAGAGCCCCGAAACCGCAAGCGTCCGAGAATCGATTGGCTCGGGTATTGGTATATTAAATAAATTGAAGAATAAACATATTGCACCGCGCGCGTATACGCCGGAAAGTCAGCAACAACAGGGCAAGCGTGGCCGTAGTCGTTACAGGCGGCGCTCATATGCTCCCTCGGGTTATCTTAATAGGATTTCAATAGCCTGATTTGGTATCTTCCCGCGCTACCAAGAGTCTGAAGAAAACAACTAGTGATGTATCTATATGTGTGCTGAGCCTTTTAAACTACAGTTAAATTTATAGAATCTTCTTCATCTCTCATTACTATATACAAGCACATCTTAAATTATACTTGAAAAATCAAAAGAAAATTGTTACACCATTTTGTATTACAAATTATTCCTTTATTCGCATATATATTGGCACATAACTGATTTAATGCGATAAAAAGCTTTTCTTATTTCTGAAGATTCTGAGAAATATCGAGTCTAAGATATAAATGTACTATTGGATGATACTCTGCATCTCAAGATCGAAAGACTGTCTGACAAGTATCGTGTTGCAACTTGACTCGATAAGTGCTGATCATAAATTACAGTCACACGTTCGAACACACAGCGGAAAAATTAATAGTCACACTACGCACAGCAGTCACAAACGATCATCGGAACGATCTAATAATCCTTGCCTCGGCAGCAGCCGTTAATTAATGTTCTCTTTAGAGGCGCTCATATTCGAGGGTGAGACTCAGGCTCACGCTTTAAGCGCTCGACGGTATTAGCACTCGATCCAATTTCTCGGTTTAACGAGCGCAATCTGGTCGAAGAGAGGACGACGTGGACGCGCGTGATAAACACACCGACCATCCCAAGGCAACCAGCCACGAGTGGATAGCTCGTTAGTGACAGATGCGATTTGACCCATTAGCACAATCACGGCTACGTGCGCCGCGTCTTCCGTCTCCTTCTGTTTCATCTTCTCCCCCTCTCGTATCTTCTAACATAATGCAGCTAACGGAACTCGTGGACGAAGACCGGAAAAGAGTGTCGCACTTCGGAATGTCGACGCGTGCCACATCGCTCGACATGTCCCCGCGTGTCCATATATGAAGGTCTTCGGGGTTCAGTCCTGCCTACGACGATTCTTTTGCCACGCCGGAACGGGCTGGAATTCTTAGATCCCCGTATGGAATAGAGCCGAAGATGGGCTTCTTGCCACGTCTGCGGCACGCGCACCGTGTCTATAATGTTGAATATACGGAATGTCCCGGAAGTACTGTTGCATAACTTAATTTTCCTGCAGCATATTGATTCATTTCATGTACCGCAATAAATGGAAAATTTACTTAAAATTGGAAAAAATCAATTTATATATTTTAAGTGATATGTACATGGATATTAGAAGGTTGAATAACACATTTTCTGAAATTTTTAGTTTAAATGAAAGAATACATGTAATGCATATACAAATGTGAAGAAAATCAGCCTTTTTTCTATTTTTCCAGATTCAGGTTTCGCTACAATTAACTATTCGAATTTCAAACTTGACTCACTAGTCAAGAATTGTCTATAGTCATGTAAAAATAACTCATGAAATATTCAGATCTCCTTTCGGATCTCTCTAACAAATAGAATGGAGCCGAAAGGATTAAGTGCAGCCGTTGGCTCGGTTCGTCGAACCGAGTCGCGACGAACGTTGCACAATGACTCTAACGAGCCGCCGTAAGGCCGGCCAGTATCATGGTCCTCTCTTTCTCTTTCTCTCCTTCAGTACGGATTCGGGATACGGCCAAACGGGGAAAGAAAGGTTAACGTACCCTGTAGGAATACGGTATCCCGAAATGGAACGCCGCGTAGGACGACGTTCCTGTGAACACCCACGTGCTCCTGTCGCGACTGTCCAGGACCACGTCGGCGAGCTCGCAAATACGCGGCCACGTGAATGGCCACGTTGAATTTCTTAGAAAGAACACGCATAATATCTTTCTCGCATCCTTTGCCGGCGTAGGGGATACCCTTGCTAGCCGACGCGTTGAGATTTATCGACTTATCGTTTGTTGTCGAGAAGGAACCAGCTCGTCTTTCGCGCGCTGAATAGATATCTGCGCTTGTGACACCGGGAGATAATGTATAGTTGAATGCTGTTGAAAGTTGACTCGACGTGCAAGACGAGGATTCGAAAGAAGCATATTGTCCTTTTGTGTTACGACGCGAGCCCAGTCGTGTTTAAAGCGATTAAAGTGCTGAAATATTGACTATCGTGAAATTTCGGCGAGTTGTGTCTGCGACAGCTTTGCCGAGTATTACTCTTCGTACTTCTTCATTATTTAAAGAAGATATTGCAAGAATACAAGTTTAAATTGCAAGTATACAAAGTTGTAATATTAAAATAATAATTAAAATTAATTTTTAAAAATTATAGTCAAAATTAGGATAATATTATATGAAATATTCCAAATATTTTGAACCAAATGTTTTTAATTACATATAGATTATTAGCCTAGTTATTACATTAAAAAAAATTTCTTTTTGCTTATTTTTGTTTTGATCTTACTCTATTGTGAGCATCTATTGTGCAGCGGCACGAATTCATTATTCGCGCTCGTCAAGAAACCAGCAGGTTGTCGTGCCAAATAAGGTTGCTCACCCCGGGCAATCTTCACGGATCCGAGGCAAGGGTCCAGCCCTTGCGGAGATCTCGCTTAGAATTTTCGGCCCTTATCTTAATCGACGGATCTAAGGCGTTACAGGGCCACGAACATGGACGTGCGAAAAAACAAGCAAGTCGTGCGAAAGAACGACGACGGGCAGTGCAGCGGCCGAAAGTAAGGGCCTCGCTCTCGAGAGGGTCGCAAATTAGGCGAGCGGCCGACAGAGATAGCTAGGGATCATCGGGAAAGGATTCCGACAGGCGGGTGCCCGTCATACATCTTGTTCCTCGACAGGCCATCCAAGAAAAATTAAGAAGCTACGGTAATGCGCGCGCGAGACTGATTATTAATTAATGTCAATCAGTTTCCAGTAATTATTCCGCGTTTTATGGGCGCGTTCCTAATTAGATATCTGCGTACGTAACGTCTAATGACTGCGTCAAATATTTATACAATCACGTAATTATTCCCGCGTCAAACGTAATTCGCTCCGCATCGCCGCATCACGTAGGAGATCGTTAGGCCTACTTCGTTGCCTCCGCGCTTCAAGGAAGGACAACCAAGTTTGTGCATCACGTTCGGGTCACTGGTGTACGAGCAGACCGTTATGAGTCGGTATGAGCCACAGGGGAGGCATTATGCATAGCTACGGGCGTAATCCTGACTTCCAAGAAACGATCGCTCATTGATCCCGGAGCCTCCCCCCCCCCCTCCAGTTCCCAACGACACAGGTCACGTCTGCATAACGGTCCCCCGGCAAAGGACACGTGCCTCTAAACTGCGCGCACAGGCTAATCAACCTGACGCTGGCGCAGGGACCGCTATTGTGATCGGGCGATTCCTTCCGTGCACGATTGACGGCTGTCTTACGGTAAATCCTCCTCCTCGTAGGGCTCGCGAACGAAATGAGACACGAATAAGGATGATCGGAATACGTTTATCGATCGATGCGTCGGACCGTTTAACCCTTGCTTGCTTGCTTGCGTCGAGATGGATTCGGTGTAGCAAGATTTATGGTGATTCCCCATTTTTATCTAGACGCATCTTACGGAGACAGCGCCTTACGGAGTTGAACGGGTCTCTGAATAAAGATTTATCATTACAAGACGGTACATTAGTGTTTATCGATATCTTTAGTGTTCTCTTCGTATACGACATGAAATACGTTCTCGGAAAAATCTCGTATTCCTTGACACGCGTAAGTACATGTCTCAATCCGCGGGTTTATCGTCGCGTCATCGTTTAACATAGTCAGTCAAGGAATACGCAGTCGTCGCAATGGCACGGTGGCTCGTTTGTCGTATAATTTATGAACGCCACGGCAACATAACGTAATCTTAATAGTCCATTACCTCATGAATCATCAAATACACAGATTTATTAATGCGAACATTTGCAAGATTGCCACGGGAGACCTTAATTAGGCGAGCAAGCTCGCACGCTCGCGTAATCGTTCACTGAGGCAAACTTTCTCTGCTCTACGCTGCGAATCTCGGTTTCAGCGATCGTTAAAATTTTGCACGATGCGCTACTGACCGGCGAGCTGTCGTTGCTCGCCGTAACGAGAATCCACCTCGTCGATATATACGATCGAAGGCAACGGTACTCACCACTTTTCCCATCGTTCCTCGTATACGCCAAACGGACTTCTGACGGCGACTACTGCTAGGAATGATGCATAACGTGTCACGATATAATGGGCCCTCCGTGCATCTCTATCCGCGCAGCGTAAGACGATCTATTACTGTCGATCGCGACGGTAATGCACTCGAAAGCGCAAACAAAACGAAGTGGAGGCGTCTCAATTCAGATTTTACTTAAGCCCAGCGTCCATTTATTATTATAGATAACAGTAGCTTTCTGCAAACGAGGGAAATCCAAGACCAGTTGATGCATAAATTGAGGATCAATTAATTATGATTCAGTCACGACGCGCGGTATGCGCTTTGATATTTTTATAAAGTTAATTAATAAAGTTTTGGATACATGCTGGGAATAGCAATTGGGTAAATCATTGCCAGCGGAGCTATTAATGCTACCAATCCGCGTGCGATCGCCGGTGAATTGAAATACGGAATGTGAATTCTAACGGCGCGTGTCTGTTGAACTCGCAAAATAGCTTCCAGGACTATTTACAGATTACGTTCTCGCAATTTAACATTGATTTGCACGCGAATGGAAGAAAAGGAAAAGACGGAGCATGGGAACCTATCGAGAGTCCCCATAAAGCGGGACTCGCGTATGATGTACGATTCCGCGCGAAGTCATCAAGTTACAGTTACTTGCTGCCTGCCGAAGCAGGCGTTGCCAATTGATACCGCACGATTATATTGGCGATCGCACCGACAATCTGGAGACTCGGTGGATCGCGGCGGTTTACCGATACACAATATGCATTTCTTGCCGGATTCCGATATAAACCGGTGAGTCGCGAGCGAGCGANTCTCTGGCATTGTAAGGAGAAAGGAGAGAAGAAAGAAAAGAAAGAGAAAACGTTTTATTATACATAAATCACGATAAATTTTTTAAAGAAATAAATTACGATATAATTGAAAATCGCAAATAATACAAAGAGCAAATTACTTTTGCGTATTGTTTTCACCATGTAATTAACATCTTGTGATTTAAGGGGAATATGCAAATGCTGCGACAGCCAGAAATGCACATACGAAGTGCAAGAGGTGAGCGAGCAAGTTGGTTTTCGCCTCTAGTTATGGCAATTATATTGTGCCGGCTCATTCTGCGCGGCTCGTTAAATATCTGGTCTATTGCATAAACAATAGCTTTATTTTCCGCAAGTGGTACCGTTCGCACCACCGTGTTCGAGGGTAAAAGGCACGTACATAAAAATCGGCCCGCAATCGGCGTTCCGGCATCGATGCGTGAGAAAGGCTGGTTTCTCTATCAGGATTTGCCATTTCTGATTGCAGTCTATGATTTGTGTCGTTATCGCGCGTCGATCGCGAGTGATAGTTATTTAAGAAGTAGAGCGGACACGCACACACACATACACATAGAAACACGCTATCATAGATGCTGATTACGGTTCTCCGGGAAGTAACAATAACGACTTGCTTACGATAGGATTATTCCTATCGCTGTAATTTTAATGGCTTGATCATACACCGTGTCGCGTGTACTTTTTTCATCAATAGTTTTTTTTTCGTAATCATTTATCGAGTGTGACATCGGAAATATGAGAGAACACCTTTATTATTTATTATTCATCGGCAACTTCTTTATGTATAGAAAATACTGATTGTGAGAGATTGATTGAATCTTAATATGCGCCTAAAGATATCATAACTGTGCGTTTGATTAGCGAATGTGGAACGCAAGATGAAATAGATTCTTTCCACATGATGCAAAATTCGCCTCGGTTTGCTCACGTTCTCACGAGCGAGCGGCATCATTAGCCGAGACAATTCACCGTCCGATTTCTTCTCCTCGTTTACGGACCGAGAACTCCTGGCGCAAGTTTGGTACTGCGACGCCTCGTCCCCGGTGATTGATCTTACTATACTGGGCGCGAGACGACGACGACGACGTCGACGGTACGGCGAATGTGCCTGGCACTTTGTTCTCGGTTCCCGATACGTCCTGCCCGATCCAGCCTTTTCTCCTCTCTGTCTCTCTCTCACCGTCTCTCCTTCTCGCGTCCGCACCAGCGGCTGCTGCATCCGGAGCGACCGAACGAACAGCGAGTTCGACGACCCGAACGGCGAGGTCCGACGCGACGAGTGCGCTCGCGCACCGCACGATACAACGCGTTATTCGAATGCGGAGCTCGGCTCCTCGGGTGAGGCTCATCGCGAAACACGGGCCAACCGACACCGCCGTTATCCATCTTGCCGCGGGATTCCGCGATTCGTTAACATTCCTCCGAATCGGGCCCTGTCGCCGACGCAAGACTCGCGATGCGGGCCGGCCGGCTGCACGTGGCCACATCTCTGTTTGCTTCGTCTTGCGGCGGACAGGACGTTACTCCGTCGATTGCAGGTGGTCGTACATTCGTTTGTTACGACGGACAAGGAGTTCGACATTATCTGAATGTGTGTGCAGAAATTGTAGAAAATTCCTCTTGGGTAAAATGTGACTTGTTCTTTGATTTTTCAGAACATGTTAATGTGCTTAAAAATCCAAAAGAGTCTCTAAACATTAAAAAAAATATTTTTTAATTTGCTAGCAAGAGATTTACGAAAATTATTTTACTTTGTAATATTAGTTTGTCGAAAAAAATAACTGTTTTTCCTTCCTGATATTTGCAAGTTGTTACGAGCTGACGAATGTATGCTCTCGTTTCCAGAATTTTGAACAAACATCTCGATTCACCGAATTTTCATTATCCGATTGGTACAATGTCTTGGAGCAGAGGATGATTCTGAGAATTCTGCTAAAAGAATAAAAAGGATGCACCTTCTCTCGCAATCTCCCTTTTTCTCTTTCTCTTTTTCGTAGTGAACTTCTCACTATGGATAATAACAGAAAAGCAAACGAAAAAGAAAGAGAAGAACACGACGGAAAGAGTGAGCGGCAGAAGTACAGATCGACGACAACAAGTATACGATAAGAACATGCTCTTTATATACTGGTCGTAATAAACTATTTATTAATCTAATACATTATTCTAGACTACCTTCATTGATTAACCACGAATTGATGATTTTGCCGAAATATTATTATCATGCCGTGTTATGATATCTGTTGATATGTAACTACATTTCTCTCCATTTTCTCTTTCAATTTCAATTTGATGTTAATGGGTTTTCTTGAACTTTGAGACTCGAAAATATAGTAAATATTAGTTCTCGTAATCTGCTAGTAAGTATTACATTCCTAATATAGAAAATAATTCTAAAACTAGTTTGTACTGCGCTTTTTTTATTTTTAAAATATAAAATTTTATTTTAAAATAATATTAAAAAATAAAATTTAAAAAAGTCATTGTTAATTTTCGCAGTATTTAACATTATAATTCTATAACAGGTATAAACTTAATTAAAACAAAATGAACTCACGTCAATAACCTTTGCAAAGGCCACATTCTCTTTCTTTACTACCGAGGATTATTCGACGTATCGACTGAAAACCATTTAAAGCTATTTTCAGCCGCTTTGCACCTGTTTTTAGCAACACGGCTGGATGTTATCGTACGTGCAGCTCGCACTAAATTTTCCTCCGTGGAAAAAAAGTCGCGTAAATTCACTGCGAAGGAGACCATCGTCACGATGAGAATATAAATACCGTCGTTAGGCGAGACTCCGCGACCACTTAAGCGGTTGAAATCGGCGTGATTCACGCGCTCGGCGCATTTAGTTCGCAAAAACCCATTCTATTGACTTAACTTACTGCCTACGTCTCGCCTCGATACGTGTGTCTGCTCTAATCCAAGATTCGAGATCATTTGATATCTCTCGGAATCCCGGGTACTTCACGGCGCGACGTCGCGACTCGAGATTGTTGCGGGCGCGGGATATGCCTCGATATAGACCTCGTAGGGGCCGGGCGAGAAAAGAAAGAAAGAAAGAAAGGAGAAACGAGACGAACGGCGAGGAAAACGAGAGCGCGAAACGATCGCATGATCGGTATTCGCGTTACTTCGTTCCGGCGATCACGAGAAGTTCTTGCCATTCGACTCACCTTCACGTCGCAGAAATCGTCGATTCGATCCGATCCTACGGCCGATCTAACGACCGCGCGGGTAAGCCTAAACTGTTTGCGTTCGATTAACGTGAGCGAGCGCATTCTCTCCCCCGTTCTCGTTCGTGGATCGCGGTAAACTGGTTCCGCCGAGGGTCGTAAGAGCACGAAAAGGGCGGCCTGAGGCCCGGATTCTATTACGTTCCGGGCTCGCGCAGGAGTGTTCGCGATGCTTCGCATTAATGTGAAAAAAAAAAGACGATCCAGATTCACTTACTGCGGAGATATAATTTAGCAACGATTGGAGGCGCTCGGAGGCCGGCCACGCTCGGATTACTTTGCTCTCACCGTTTTTTCCTCTCGTAATTAAACGTGATTATAGAGGGTGTTCTGGAAGCAGAGAGAAAGAGAGAGAGAGAGAGAGAGAGAGATTTCTTTGTTCTGTACGCGTACGACGGCGAGGAGGATGGTGAGAATGGGGATTGCTATTTATAGTATTCGAGTCATACGTTACAGAAATTAATAGAGATATAAATTAGTAAAAGAAAATTAATCTCGCGTTCTCTTCTTCAACGAACGCAGCCCGAATCTCTTTTCTCCCTTTTGATTCTGTTTCTATAAAATCGCGATTTAATCAAATCAACTATTAATAATCGCGACCCTTGGCATTCTCTTCTCTTATTACCCTCCAATAATATTAACTAATGAAATATTGGTGATGCTTCCCTGCGAGATTACATAATTCTCGTATGAAACTCTATATGATCATTCACGCAGCCCTTCTCTCGACCATTGGACCGTACAAATTTCTATCCATTATAAGACATTAGGAGGAATTGCGGCGGGCGTCGCATCCCGATGCATGTAATGACCATGTCGATCCTGAGACGTGCGAGTAAAAACGACATCGACGACGCCTTAAACATATATTTATGTCAGCATTAAGTTACTCTTCGCGGTGAGAGAGAGAGAGAATGCGGGAGGGAACGAGAGGTGACTTGAGAAGTCTCGCCGCGGGTGCGTGCATGTTGTACCTGTCCATTGCACGCCGCGGTGCGTGCACGCACGGCCCGTGCGGGAGGGTAAAAGCAGCGGTTAAAGTAATTGTGGTGGACGCGCGCGGTCGTGAAGCTTCGGTTTCATGGAGTTGTCGCGTCCACCGAATAAACTCGGTAATTGGTGTGTCGTAGACGCGCCAGCGGGGGAAAGAAGAGGAGGACGGGCATCCCCCTCGGGAACGAGTGCCTTTCTCATTGGAAATGTGCCATTGATAACGCGCCCGACGTGGGTGCATATGCCGCTCGACCCTTTCGTCGCAGGAGCGCATCTATTGTACGAATTAACGGATAAGAAGAGAGAGCTAAGCTTGGTGCGAGATAAATGCTGGCGTTTTATAAGCACATAAATATCCGAGTCAAATTCCTGAATAGAAAGGAGGACATTTTGTCTTTATTGAAGGTCTAATAAGAAATAGAATATTCATTTCTAATCCCCAATTGTCCAGAAACTAAAGAATCTTATTCGCAAATATATATATAATTTTGTTTGTTTTTTTTAGTTCAGTCTTTTAAATTTACATATAGCGTAGAGAATGGAAAGAAATAGAAATAGAAAGTCTCCTTTGGTATCCAGCTTAATTACGCTTCGGAACTGACAAGTTTCGAGCGTCGGGAAGCAACATCCGCCCCTGCCATTGTCCCGCGGCCGGGAACGGTTGTTAAGAAGAAGGTAGGATGGGCAAAAGTCTCTCTCCCTCAAATGCAAACGCGCGCCGACACTAAACGACCGCAATGTTAATGTCTAAAGTATGTTTCCTCTCTCCGCGCTCCTAATGGCCGCTGCTCCTAAATTGGAGGAGCTCTCTCTCGTACTGCGGCGAGAAATCGTACGTGCTCGTCCCGTCCGTAAAACAGGGTATCGATTTATTGGAGATACGTAGCGTACGTGGGTTCGTACGCTGGTCAGAGCGCCGTGTAAGTTATCGCGGTGCGGTACCGGTACCGTTGCGTCGGCGATGAGAAAATACCACGTGATTCACCCTTAACCCTTTCAAGGCTCCCGGCATACATGCGTATCACTCCATGTATCTTAGCTGACGTTGAAGATTAGTATACAAAATGTATACGTAGCAGTAGGCACTTCATGATGATAAAGTGTGTTCAACGAAAATTTGATTAAAACGCAAAAGGGAGATAATAAAATAATAATCATGATAACGTTAATTTTCAAGGAACCGTTGTTTTTTCTCAAATAATACAATTAATAATTATATATACATACCTTTTTTTTTCTTGTTTCAAAATTAGTTACCATATCGAAGAATGGAAACATGTCTGTAGCATGAATCGAATGATATCGGGCTCTATCGAGCCGTGTTCAGCCCTTATTCGGCTCTCGTTTCGTATCTTTTGGGCGCTGTCACCGCGACAGCCGATAAATCGCCGGATCGGCGCGATAGAGACACGCGGAGAAAAAGCGGCCGAGATACGCAGCGGCGGCTAGTGAATTTCGCATGGGCGTGCCGATGCCATAAAGCTTTAAAATACGATGTTCCCGCGGTGGACACGTTAATTGCTACGTGGAACGGTTCGGATGAAAGGAGCGCTTGATAAATTGCGCTGTTAAGGCAACGTGTACGAGTGCTCTCTCTCTCGCGCAACGTTATCCGCGCGGCACTGTAGGTGCGTGTAGTACGTATATACCTTGCGCCCCGTAACTCACCTGCCTCGATCTTTCGGCTCTGATAAATCATTCGACGAAGAACTACGGTCCTATCGGCGACCCGGCATTGGCCGCGATACGTACGCATTGCGCAAGGCCGCGATTCCTCAAGGTCGTTCTCCATTCTCCACGCCTTAGCGGACATGCAAGAAGGAAGAAATCAAAAAGACAAATTATATATTCAATTTCGTTTTTCTTTACTCGTGTAATTCTAAGTTGAAAAGCAGTAAATTATACAGATACAGATTCATGAGATAAAACGTATTATTTCTGTTGTACTTTCTTGCATCGTTCTTATTTCTTCTTGGCGTATTCGAAAATATCCAAAAGAATGCAACACGAATTACATTAGGAAAACGACGAAACTTTATTCGGAACATGTTGAGAACGTATCGGCACATTTCTTCCTATTTCTTTCAATTGGTCGGAAAGACTGCGACTAATTGTGAATTCTTATAAGAGCACTGAGAATAGTTAAGCGCGCTCCGGCAATACGGCTCGGACGATGGCTGAGCATGCGTTGAATACATAACATTTTTATCAAGATCGGAAGAAACGCGTAGGCGGGCTGCTCGACGGAATATCCGAAACCCGAACGGAAGGATTCAAGGTCGCGTGCTCGCGGAGACGAAGCGTTTTATATTTTACGTGTTCTTATGCGCTACACGGCCCTTATCCCCGGCGCTAAATGTAGCTACCTGGATGGCTGTTTTCGGTGCGCGGACCCGTAGATTAGATAAGTGAAGTTCAAAACAGATTATTCACCCGCTGTGAATGAATTATCCACTCAGTTAAGTTTAACGATGAGCGCGAAGAAAACAGGACGCGAAGGCATTGGCATTGAGACTCGACCAGGCATTGAAATCACCGTCGAATGTACCCGGATCCTGGATTTCTTCATCAGATTGATGAATCCGCATCGAGGTAGCGAGACTCACTTTCTAAATTCAAACCGCCGTGTTTACCACAGTGAAACCATGTCCAATTTTGTAACGCTATATTATAAGAAAAATAATAAATTACATTCTACATCGTGCACTCGTAATCAATGGCAAAAACACGCGCACTGAAATTTTCCATAGAGATTTTATTGTAGGTATTTATAAGAAAAAACAGTTCTGATTTTTTTTCTTTCTGTAAAACGCGATTAAAATGAATATAAATACAAATATGAATCATAAAATATGATTTATATTTTATGCAGATGTTTATATGCAAATATATTTTGCATATCAAAACTTTTCCAATTTTGATAGCATTATTATATTCATAAAATTTTAACAGTTTGAAATTTTATAGAAAACTCACCATCTCAATGATGCAGCAACTGTCACAGCTGAGTGACGAAAAAATACGGATCAGGAAATTTTCTGCATCGATTCACTCCAGTTTTCACTTGCGATGTCTGATCATTCGTGGAAGTATGATGGCATGGTGAACGAACAGTGGTGGGAAACTTGCGGTGGACAGTCGATGTATATAACACAACATGCTCACTTGTTAATAAGATTCTTTGAAGAGGCTCGCCAGCAACGTAACTGAGGTTAATCACTATTGTGCTCTATACGAGCAGGTATCTGTCGGTTAAGGCCGTTGCGGCTCTCGGCGTCAGTCTCGTCGGTGAAATTCCGATATAATGGAAATGACCTACGACTCGATGACATAACGATTTCTTAGGCTAATAGATGTTTACGAGCGCGTTTAATCCCTGGCGGCTAAGTCGTCGTCGATTCATGGGCACGTTAACTAAACGAGAGACATTGCCGGACTCGTTTCAAGAGTTTAGAACCTTCAACGAGCGTTTGAGTGTCATTAAAATTAAAGTTTGAAATAGACAGGAAAAATATTACAAAGATATGTAAGTACTAAAAAATGACTATTAACAAAGTTACGTTTCATATGAGCTTTCTATTTCCGGCAAATATTTTAAAAATATGTTAAATTCTCTTTTATTTAAAAATATTGTTGTATGTATGATATTTTTTTATTACATTATTTTACATCCATTTGTATATTTCCACGCGCATTGTATATTTCATAATGAGAGATTGCATTGTTCCTCAAAAAGAATATCTTGGCATATTTATTGTTTAAATTCGATTTTTAAGCGATTCGATGATGCGTGTCGGACAACGCCCGCCACTAGCATTGTTAACGATCGACTAGAAGAAGCAGTGCGGATCGAAATGCTGATGAAGACCGCAACGCCGACCGAATAATGAAGTATAATTGAACACGGCGCGATTACTGTCTAACCACCTTCACCTGCGACCTTACGCGTTCTCGTAGGTCAGCGACTTCATCAACTTTCTTCGTCGACCAACACTTTGCCGAGAACTTCACGAGCCAAATAGATTGCTGCTAGTTAAGGGACGCTAATAATAATCGGGCGATTTCGCGTTGCATTTTACCGCTCATTGACGTTCGCATGCGGGTTGTTTCGCTCGTATATAAACCGCGCGGGTTTATATTTATATATGTATACCTATTTGTACATTTTCTCAGGTTTGCGTACAGAATATACGAGAGACTGGCCGTCGCTTTCCGGTGGCAGCGAGTAATTATCGGAGAATAAGCTCGTTGGCCAAGGCCAACGATATAATTATTAAAGGCATTCACGGACGGACTACGGTATTTGGAATCCGCGGATCGGCATTTCGCTTTTGTATGACGTAGCGACGTGCGGGTTTGGTCGGCCCCCGTCGGTCGTAACTGTATATTAGCGGGCAAATTGGACGGAAGAATCGCCATCAAGGCAAATCGAATCTCACCGGATATATCCGGCGAGTTACTTCGCGTGCGCCGCGCCGTGCGTATGCGATCTGCGCTCGTAGGTGAAATATTGTAAATACCTGGATAAACGTTTGCACCGGGGAACCGTCGCAAAAATGCTGGACCCTCGCGATTGCCGGCGTAAGCGGAGAGTGAATGGCAGATAGTAATTATCTTATAAAGTTATAAAGGACGCGTTTCCTTTACGCCGCTGATTAAACCGCCGGGATATCCACGATTCTTGGTAATTGGTAACATCAGAATTATCGGGGGTAACAATACGCGGATAATACACGGTACAGAATGTCTCGTTTGAAGGACCACCGACGGACTGCACAGTTTTCTCTCTTTATTTCTGAAAAAAAATAAAATAAAATTTACGCCATTGTAAGCTCAAATGCGAATCGTTTCGGCTGATCGCGCGGGATTTCGCGCGAATTCTTGAGATTGAGCAATAGCCGTGTATCGTTGTCGTGTTATCGGCATCCAGCTGCGCGCAATGTACGCCACGTGTGTCGACGTGGAAACGCATTTAGTTTCCTAATAGAGGCAGGCGATGATAAAAGTCCGCCGTAACGGCGATCGGCGACACGCAACGCGGTATGAATTGCGTGAGTCGCTACAAAGGTGTGCATAAGATTGAGGAGCGGTTAATCGTTAGAAAGTGGAACGATCGAGATTTCCACTTTCATGAAGACGGCTGATCCACTTTGAAAAGGGAAAAGCATCCATCGCTGTTCGTCGGGTCGATTTGGTAATTCGAATGCTCCCTCGTGTCTCGCATTCAACGTAATGTTTACGAACCACGAAGGAGAAACGCAGCGGGAGATCGGGAAGTGCCGGGAAAATGCAGCGACCGTGAAGGATACTGAGAGTCGAGCAACAGGAAGCTCCTACTCGTTTGTAAGCAATCACCTTAAATATTTTGCTTTTCAAGATGGGCAAAAGAAAATTGAATCATCTGCTAGGAATTTAAATATCTTTGAAATATAATTACGAACGCTCGTTGGTAGGAGGTGTAATGCTCATTAATTTTATAATAAAGACATAATTAAAATATTTTCATTAATCCTTTTTAGCATGTTGTTAGATAATCTTAAGTTTAATGAAATCCAGCGTAATCTCTTTTTAATAAAGACTAAAGATATTTTATTAAATGTTTACGCTATTTCGTGCTCCGTAAGAAGATTCTAATGGATGTACGTGGACCACCGTAGATGAAGGCATAGGTTGCTGAAGCTGCTCGTAAAATTTCATCTTTAAGTGCCCGATAGAGTCGCCTAGATAGATCTTGAACTATGCAGCAAAATGGTACTTTAAATTATCGTCATTTGATGCGCTAAGTAATTGGTATACGTGTACTTGCGCGCAAGCATATATGAGTTGCGCCGAAGCATAATAAAATCGATTACGCGGTAATTAAGCTTAATTGACTCGTTGGTAAGCGATGGCAAACACGTTGGCGCGAAATGGATGTTGATTATCGATCCTTCGCGTCTGATGAAAGTGAACAGACGCAGATGCAGAAATGCAAACGGAAATATTCTATCGAAGTTCACGTACGGGTTTGCGAAACGTCGGCGAGGATTTATCGGTGGCGTGCATCAATTTACGAGGTAAGGAGGAAGTGCGCCCCATAATTCATAGAAATAAATTTTAGCGGACGTCAAATTCGCTATACGTGGACTGTCATAATGGCGATAACGTACGATGACTCCTCGCGAAAATGTTTGCCTATTATTTAACCGGATTTGGATTCGTTTAGTTGCGCATCCAACGCGTGTTCCCGCGCGCTAAGCAAAATATTACGGTCCGTTATGGCGATGCGAGTATTAACTGTTAAAGCAAAGCCAGCTACTACGGCAAAAATTCCAATTGATTACATCTGAGGATACTGCCCCGTTCCTCCCGGCACGTTTCTCGTATTCCCTCCATCTCTTTCCCATCACGACGTATATCAGACTGTGGGTGCAAGCATATACATATACAGGATAACCCATAACAGATGCCACTCCTTCTAGCTGTTCATTCTATAATTTAATAAAATTATTTCTCTGACTTTCCATCGAACGGATTAGTAACGTAAGCGGGCAAGTCAGATCTGAGGGACCCGTATAAAATTTAACAAAGAAATACGCTCAAATAATTTTTTTTAATCTTAGAATCACTTTATTTATATTATATTCTTAATTAAAACTAATATATGGGTACAAATTATTTCAATAGAGAAACTATAATATTTAGTTTTGTATATAAGTAGTATATTTATTGAAATGTTATTCCCCGTCGAATCTGACTTGCTCGATTAAGGATTAATAAAAAATTTATCAATTTTATCTTTTTTATAATTTTTCACAAATTTAAATATTTCTACAGAAATAAACCACCGTTAATTATAATAAAAAAATATATATCTTTAAATGTATATCTGTAATATATATATTATTTAGAATTACATAGAATTTATAATCCTAAAGCTTAATTTCTTAAAAATGTTCTGCTTATGATTCCGTCTAATTGGAAAAAATTATTATCCCAATTAGCTCTCTCGAGATTCATTATTAATTTAGATAAGGAAATTTTAGGACGCCCTGTATCGTACTGGGTGCCCATTTACAGCCACGATCCACGCCCAGAATCGTCAGGACTGTGCCTAATTGAAAAAGTTAATTGCCGGTTTGCCATGAAGAGACTTAAACTTCGCCGAACGGCGATATTTAATAAAGTTTCCCCAGCGGTAGAACGCGGGCGCACGCGAGCAAAATGCCCCGCACATCCCTTTCGGAGTTATTTGAGATCTCGAGTCGAGATTTTAATGCGCAATAATTTTTGAAGATTATCGCAACGTCGAAAACCGTCCGACGGGGACAATAATTGATCCGCGAGCATTGAGAAAAAAGACTCCATCGGGAACCACCTCCTTTCGTAGTGATGAATTGCGCAGGATAAGCCACCGATTATCCTTTATCGAACAGACAGACACTTTCAGCAAGGTAATAAATTTATTTCTTTTTAGACCGAGTCTGCGATGCCATAGACCGCCTTTAATAATTCTGGACTGGCGAGTCGTCGTCCTTTTCTAAATTACAATCCAATCTGTTAGAGAGGCAAAGAAGAAGACGAATATAGAATTAATCAGCTCGACGGAAAGAAATGTTAATTTTTAATTGTTACGCCGAGATGAGTAACTTAATATTTTTATCCAGTTTTACTTATACTAAACCAACGCCAATTTTTATTATAAATATAAATTCACATGCTAGTTTGGTAAAGATAATGATTTCTGCTGCGAGTATACTTCTTTTCCAAATTTTTTTTTATATTCTTTGAACGTGAAATTTAATAGCAATTTTGTAATTTTACTCTTTTCCAAGTTATATTCGTTTCGCAAGGTTGGGCCATAAAGACAATTAATTGGACGATTGAAAAAAAAATCGATTTCTTAGAAAGCGTATACTCTCAACGTGAAACATATACGCGGGTAGCTCTCGGTAAACGAACAAAACGGCCGTGCAGCATATAAATTATTTAAGAAACTCTATCGTGCCATATCGCATAATGGTCAGCCATAAATTATCCGTTGCGAAAATACGGGCGTAGCCGCAAAAATCGCACGTCTGCCTTTCCTCGGGAACGGGAGACCTATATTCCTTTTGCCTAAACCCGGCACGGTCGTTCATCACCGGGACATCCTACGAAAGAAATTTTTCGTCTTCAATCATGTCGGCAGAACTGTCACTACTCGATCGTTTACATCTTCCCTCGCGACGGCTGCGTAGAAGGAGCGTACAGCAGTTTATTTAAAATCATTATACATAAGAGATAACCGTATTATTTATTCATTCATTTGTAAATTGATAGCCGTCCTTGCGATGAGTACATTGTTTATTAATATAGATTCGCAGACGCAACATTCCTCCCGGCCAGACACTGTAATTATTCGATTGCTCGTTGCACCGACCGAACTTCTCCTCCAAACCCGCCCACGGGAGAGAGATCGCGATTACGTTGACCGAGCGCGCGGTTAATTGATAAACGAATCAGATTTATCGCGAGTCGACACGCGTATTAAAATAATACGCGGCGCGTCAGAAAAAAACCGGTGGCAGATGTATAAATATTCGGGCGCGGAGCTGGCCGGGCACCGGTGATTAAAAGGGACACGCGGCAGGTGGCGATTATTATCACCGATCCTTATCTGCCGTCTTTCAGGAGGCCAGCCGATTAATCGCCATTATGCGATATTACACGCTCGCGAAACGAGTCGCGGCCACCGATCGCAGAATTTGTGATCCGGCGTTTGCCTGATCGGCCGAGAGGGATAGATCGGTGCGCATAATAAACGCCCGGGCGTGTTCACGCGCAAGGCCGGCCGTCGCGTCGCCCGTTAGGCTCATTCACACCTCGAGGGTACGTTCGCTTTGGATGAAATTGGTGTCATACATCATTTGCCCAAAGGCATAATCAAGCCGGAACGCGACCATGGCCGAGGCGTTTACTCCCGGACTTGTGTGTCTCCTGATCTAGTTACGCCTCTTTACGCCTCGTACAAATTTACCAGCGCCCATCAAACTGTCTATGGCGTTCTTAGAAAAAATTCTAGCAGCTTAAATATTAAGTATTATAGTTTTGATCAATATTGACACATTTGTGTGCGATATCTTTATCTATTTCGTTTATTTTAAGAAAGATGCAAATTATTTATATGAATTGTTTCCACATGCCTATATTGCATGGATACTCTGGAAGTGCGAGAATTTTTTGATATATCGCTTTGAGGATTCTGAATCGGTCTAAAAAGAACTAGCTATTTTAGACAAGCAAATAAAAATTGCTTTCATCGATTACGGTACTCAACATCAATTTTTACGGACATATGTCTTGAGGGATATCGATATTTCGCGCTGAGAAATCGCGGAACGTTGGATGCTCCGGCACGAAGGACGAGTCTTAATGGATCAATTCGTTCGTCGGCTCCGCGCGAGGTGCAGCCGCATGGTAGGTTCGAAGGACGAGTAGGTGCCATGACCGGCGGGGCATAAATTCAGTTTCGTTCCGGCGTGCGGCGCGATATAACACCGCCTTTCTCGTCTGCCACTTCGACTTCGCCCTTTCTTTCTTCGTTTCTTTTCCTCTTCTCTTCTCTTTTTTTCCCTTCGCTTCTCGTATTTTTAAACAGCTTGCGCGCGCGCGATAGCAGCCGTGGCATACCACGCGGGTACCGGCCGGCTAGACTGCAACTATCAATAAGTTTGTATCTGACAAGGAGAGGAATCGGAAGGGGCCCTAGATCGACGAGGTCCATAAAGCCACCCACGGCGAACGATATTTTAGCACGGTAGCGCAATGCGCGAAACCGGCTCCGGCCCTCAGGATCGGCCGCGTGAGAGATCGCGGAGAGGAGAGGCCATCCGGCGGGCCCCGACGGCGCGGCGCGGCGCGATGCAGAATGACGGTCGACCGCCTCCGATTATCAGATTGGCCGGCCGGTCGAGTTATACACCGATAAGCACGCATCGCCAAATATCTCACGAACTGTCGCTTTCGTTCCTTGCGCGCTCGCGCACGCCTTCTCCTTGCGTCCTCGTCTTCTCTTTGCGCGCTATGACAGCGACGCGGAGACCGGTATCACGCGTCGTACAGGCGTGTACAGGGGTTGGTTTCATGTTCGCCGAGCTGGTCGGTAACTCATGCCGCCTGACATATAGCTATTGTCCCGCGCGATGCAACTCGCCCCGTCGTCTCCGGCGCGTATACTATACGCTGCGCTCCCTGCCTTCAGCCAGTGGTGGATTTACAGCTCCTAAAGCCCTAAGCGGTACTATATTTAGAGCTCCCCTCCTTCGGGAGACGTCGGAGTCTCGAGAATAAAATAACTTACGTTACATCCGCACCAGTTATAATCTATGAATGATTATACACAGCAGCTGTACAACTGCAGCTTTTAATAATGTAATCTTTTACGAAACGCGGCTAACGGCTAACGCGTTTACAGAACAATCTCGGAAACCTCTAACTGAAGCGATCGCTTAGGACGACTTATCGCTGGATTCACCACTGCTCTCAGCTTCAAGGCTCCGTAGCATGCTCCATCGTCTAACCGATTGTCCGTGGGCAGAGATTCCGCAATAACAACTCGGAACAGTCAGTCCGGTGACATATCGCTCGGCTTTTCGCAAATGCCGCGAGTGCGGTGTACTGATATAGGGTACGACAAATGATCGGCATGTTGCGCGTTCTTCAGCGTGCAGCTTGGAGTAACGTGGAGCTCGCGTAACGTATCGTCGATTGCGTGGCGAATCGCGCAACACGACGTAATATTGCTTGCATTCCGCGTAAGTGAGTCGTCGCAAGTCGGCAGAAGGCAAGCGAGACTTCATGTCTTTGTAATCGCCGTATTAAAACGATACGACGTCAGATACGCGAGATCTGCATTAACTACGGCCGGATTTAACATTTTAATATTATTAACTAATTTCTTTTAGATTTTAATATAAATTTACAATTAGAAAGTACCATGACCGTATTTTGCTGTAGAAAGAGCTTAATCTCGATATTATTTAACTTTTGCATTGCGCACTCGATTGAGAAGGCTTTACATTTGTAAATGTAGAAATATATAACCGCAATTTTTGCTCACTATACTTTATTTGATCACAAGTGTACACGTATGATAATACTGCTTTGGAAACGTACGAGATTATACATCGTCCCTTCTCCCGTAGGCGAGATTACATTCGTATTGTCCGGAGCCAGTTTCTAGGATTAACATTTTTCGCTTGGAAAGAAAGACGCTTATCCGTTTGAATGGAGCGATCATAGTACGTGGTAACCATCTTTTATCCCGAACGCGCGCATCTCTTCAGGTATAGACGTAACACGCGGATCCCTCGTACGCTCGTAACACAATGCGGACAAATGACGACGACGTCGCGCGAGATCGTGGGTATACCGAGTTACCGCGCTCGCCAGCTCGGTCGTACAATATCCCAGGTGGTTGGTGCCCGGCGGATAAGAGTGAATCTCAGGGCTGATCCGTTCTTGCGGAATGCTCTTAACGAGTCTTCGGGGGGATCTGCGGATCTGTTCTCGGGCGGCGGCTACCGTTTGCGGGATCACGAATGGATTAGCGTGATTTAAATCGACAAATAGCAGTAGCCTTACGGAATCGTTAAGCCATTTAGTATCGCCGGTGCGTTCGGTTACTCTTACTTTCTCTTTCTCTCTCTCTCTCTCTCTTTCTCTCCCACGATGCTATACTTCCTCCTCTCTTTCTCTGTCCGCCTTCCGCCCGCTTTATCTCGCCGAAGTGTATATCCAGTCATCGGTGCCTCTACCCCTCGTAGATAATTAGTCGGAGTGGCTTTCGGTATCGCGGGCAGATTAACTTGATTTACATCTGAGCTGGCCCGAAGGTCGCGCCGCTTAATCACTCATCCCCGGCACTATCGTTACCCACCTGTTGGTCCGCGAGCGAGCCTAAGTGCACTTTGTACGGCTCATCAGATTACCCCGCGCTATTAAATACACGCGAGAGTGGACTGCCAGCCACGATTCCTTGGGCTTTTTAAAGCGCGCTCCCTCGTCGAGAGCCCGTGCTTGCGCTTCGCAAACTCGCGCGATATCTCGTAGTTCGTGAAGATACTCGCTTCGTCGTGACTTCGAGCTACAACTATTTCGCGGTGCATTACAATTAATCTTAATCGCATTTTTGTAAAAAAATCAAAAATTTGAATTTTTAACATCAAAAAATATAGATAAGTTTACGGCATAATCTATATCTATAAAATCATTATAAGATTTTTTACATATATGACAATTATTAAATTATTAGATTAAATGTAATTTTTTAAAGAATATTTTATATTAATAAAAATTAAATATTAAAATATCTAGTAAACAGAAAAAAGTAAAAATATTATGAATCATATTAGTAAAAGTTAACAAACACTTGAAGGTTACACAAGATAGACGACGTTGCTCCATCTTCAAAATACGCATTTGAGCCCTCGTTCACGTCGGGTAGTTCGATGACCCAGGCTTTTTCAGGGTCGGTCCAAACTCATCTGAATATATCGAGCCGCTTCGGCCGCGCAAAAACCAGTCGGACCAAGTCAGAGACAGGTTGTTCACCTGACGACGTTTGACAAGTAAACAATGAGACACTCGCATTGAACTTTCTTCACATTCCAGCACGCTTAACTGATTTCTTTTCGCACCGTCTTCTTAAAAATTACGGTCTACACAAAAACACATTGCTTTTATCTCCATAAAAGCTTTAAAAATCAATAAGTTTCACATTTTTATTTTTTACATATTATTTGATATAGACTATATAGACTTACAAATTATAGAAATAGTTTTTAAGCATTTAACTGTAAAGAATTGATATTAATCCGTGGAATCTAAATACACAGTCATAGTTTGTGGAAGTAAACTTGAGAATTTCTTTAACCTTCAATATTCATACCTCAAGCACGTGTAGACCACATGCTGTTTACCGCACGCCGCGTAAGTATGTTTGTCAGTATTCGCAATTCATCCGACCATTCTATGTAAATCTTAAAATGTAACTCGTTTCCGGACACTGAAAGTAGATAAACACATGACTCGAGGAGTAACGACCACGATACAATAATGAAATTCCCTGCCTCTATCCCTCTTCTTTCTTTTTTACTTTTATTTTAGAGAAAAATTTTTACCGGAGATGAGAGTTAAATGAAAGCGTTCAAGCCAGTTTCACGGTACTTTTACCGCATACGCTGTGTCTGAAGTCACGCAACAATCGGACTTTCTCGCGAAGTTTCGTTGCAATTGTACGTTATGAATATGTTATTCATATAATTGTAATCGTGTGTTAAGAAATACTGGAAATGGTGATAAACTAAAAATTATTATTGTAAAATAATTAGTTTTTCTTTCACCATTATTTTTCGTTATTAGTTTTATTATTATTT
Source organism: Tetramorium alpestre (assembly GCA_021460005.1). Taxonomy (NCBI): domain Eukaryota; kingdom Metazoa; phylum Arthropoda; class Insecta; order Hymenoptera; family Formicidae; genus Tetramorium; species Tetramorium alpestre. The sequence continues at coordinate 52,758 of JAJVSH010000115.1, read as the reverse complement.
TATTAGCTTTTCTTCAAGTGTACAATAGTAGACAAATAATGTATACTGCTGACGTACTAAGTAACAATTACTTTAAACAAAAGTGTCTTGCAGATCTTTTGATAGTTATGATCTTAAAGCGACAGTTACGATAAGTTTCATTAATTTTATATAACCGCTGTCTCATATACATTGATCAGAATAACAATGAATATATCTATAGCCTATCGACGGTCACTACGGAATCACTGGACCGTAAAGGAATGGAAACCCATATGAATCTGACAGATCGACTCTGTACGGATCCGTATGACCTTATACGAATTTATTAACTCGTTCTACCAGTACCGGTGTGTAAATCCATTGACGATGTATATTCGCATGGCGTATCGAGCCATGACGTAACTGTCAATTCAATCGAATGGCCAGACGCGTTGACGGACTCGCCGCGAATAGACGGCAAAAGATTCGGCGTACCATGTGAGTTATAGAAACCCGATAACACGTCTGCGAGACAATGACTCGCGACGGGAGAAAATTCGCAGCGCCCTGCGAATAATACGGCTTCGATAACGCAAGCGCGACAATAGAGACCTCCTGCAATATCGCATTTGAATGTACCTACATTTCAATGCTGCGTACAGTTACGTACCTAAATGAAATAATCGAAAATTTGCCTAGTACGTAATTTCTCGATATCATTGAAAGATTAAGAGGAACGTGACGTGCGGTATTAAGAGGAACGCGAGCAGAAACACGGCTGTCGATAAATATTACACGGTCATCGGGTTATCGGGCGCGTAGATTGCGATGAACGGGACGATAGGCATTTCTCGGAGGGGTGTTCTTTTTTTTTATTCGCATCCTCTCCGCCTCCGCGCGAAGGCCGCGCGCGGCGGATGTCGAGACATCGGCGCGGCGAGGGCACGAAATATCTTTCGACGATTATTATCGCGGCTTGTGTCATGTATCATGTCATACTACAAGCCGCGATGGTGGCGTGTATTTTATATATACATATATATGTATATAT
>JAJVSH010000115.1:0-51558 GCA_021460005.1 Tetramorium alpestre | reverse complement strand
GTATATATATATATATGTATATATATATATATGCACATAAACATATAGGGGATCTCTCGCGGAGGCTAGGTCTTCTCGACGCGATCGACGCGCGGGCTCTCGTCCTTGCATAAGTTGGCGCTTCGGCCGCGCCGGGTATTATCGACGTCGCAATAAAAGCAAATCGAGGGAACAGGCCTGGCCATTTGCTATTCGCCGCCGAGAGAGAGAAAGCTTCATAAATCTCTGCGCGCGAACGATGTTACTCCCGAGAGCGGGAGGCCTTATGTCATCTGGTCCTGGCTGCGGGAGGACCATACGGGCCTGGCTACCGCGGAAAGTGAGAGTCCCTTCTCATTCTCGGGACCGTCTTGTAACCGGACCGGGGACAAAATGGAAATCATCGGTGAAAGCATATCGCGCTTTCGGTCGCAGTAATCTTCGATAATATGTTCTCACGCCACATGTAATCGGAAGGATTACGACGTGAACCGTTCTCGACCGCTGCTACGCTTTCCGAATGATAAAAATCGGGATTAGTTTAGAATTGAATGTCTCAATGTTAAAGTAAGAAGTTAAACCCCATTCAGTTTGGTACAGTACTTTCTTCTTTCATTTATTGCCGCGTGTTATATCTATTTGACGCTAATTCGTCTTTTCTTTAACGTATTAAGCTCTTCTCGTATCTTCCTTTTTATTTTCTCTCTTCAACATATAAACTGTCATATAAATTATTGTGTAATAAAATGTTCGTTTCTCTGAAAAGTTGTGGCAATGTTCCTTTCCAAGTTTTACACGAGCTGCTTGTTGAATCAATGACGTGTTCGCGCGTAACGTCCTTGCGCAAGGCGGAATTTCGTGGATATGAATCTCACGATTGTGCTTTACAAAATGTGTTCCGGTAAGTTAATCTTCTATTACAAGGACGCCTTATTCGTCCGGCCTTATTCCCGCGCGAGCGTGAGCTTCGTTGCAATCGTGCTCGTTGCATCGATGCGTAAATTAGTCAGACGGTTTCCCAAGCGAAATTGGCATCGACGAATCGCATAAGAATGACTTGTCAGAGACCTCTTTGAATGTTCGACAGGACTTAGAAGAGGATCAGCCGGTCGTTCTTCGGAAAGTCGATTGTCTGTGATCGGGATCACGCACTTCACGGCTGACTGCGTGTTCTTCTGGGTTAGAGAATTACTCGTGCAAGCGTGAGCAACGAACACCAGAGGCAACAAAAGTGAAACTCGTAAACCGAGGGGGAAAGATAGAGAGAGAGAAAAAGAGAGAAACGCGTCGCATCGTCCCCGACTGCGCCCGGTCTAATCTTACCACGAGAGATACGATCACCGTACGACACAATCGTTGAAATTATATAAGACGCCATTTTCACTCATGCACCCGCATAACGACCGTCACAAGAATGTTAAGCTCTTCCGTAAATCTCTACGAGAAAATGTTTAATAATAATGATTAAGTGTTTAATAATAATGAACAGAGAATAATGATTTATATTGCGCTTCGGGAGATTAAGTTCCTCCAAAATCGTTGTAAATATATACATATATAATATTATATCTAACAATAAAAAGTAAAGAAATGATAATCTTTTAAAAACTTTTGCTAAGGAAAGATTAATTGTAAATTTATTATAGACATTCGAAAAATCTAGCAGTTTCCAAATGTTCTGTAATATAAACTGCCTTTCAATTAACAATCTGTCTTTTTAATACGTTCATCTTCATAACCACATGGTACGGTAATGCGGGTGCCCGTCGTCTGCCCTTATCGCGCCCATCGCAGGAAAACGGCGGATGAGAATAAGAAATTGCTTTTCCCGGTTCGAGGGAAGAAGAATCGCGTCTCGCCGCCTACAATTTTGCGATCTCCGTCGGGCTACAATTCGCCAGTTGCGAGACCGCATGACGTCCTGTGTGTCGCTCGCACGGAGCGTTCGCATTCACACGACGCGGATTCCCATATCAGATATTCATCTTTCTCCGCGAGAGGATTTTGCCATCGAAGGCGACGCCATTGTGCCGGCCTCCGTTGCCATAATTCCGTGGGACTCTCGTTACGAAATGCCACCGGGTGTATATGCGGGTCCCGATGCTTCCGTCCGTGCATTGTGGCACGGGCGTATGAAATTCTGAGTTGGTGTCGCAAGACGGAACACCCACTCTCGATGTTCTGGAACGGCAGTAGTAGCGACAGCGGTAATTTTATGTTACCTTGGTTCAAAAATCCCGTGCAGAAGCGTGCAGAAAAAAAGTTACATAAGGCACATAAGAGATATGAAAAATATAAGGGCATATGCATGAGCGTGAAAGCGCGCTTCAGATAAATAGCGCGTGTAAACGTCGATATCGAAGATTACATCAGAAAGCTAATTACTAAAACAAAATGTTGTGTTTAGGAGGATATCTAAGATTACGTTTGATGAATACCGAGACAGAAGAAAAACGAGCGGTTATATAAGTCAAACGTAATAGAAATATTAATTCGCACGAAGCATAATTGTAAGCGGCGGAAATTTATAGTGTAATGTATTTATGTAATGTTCGCTATTCAATCAACCGTGCGAAATAACTTTTTCCTCGTGAATAAGAAACGTATGGTTGTCTCCGGAAAAGTTCGTCAAAACGATACATCCTGCAATATGGTTCGCGAACCAGGAGAAATCGGCGGGATAAGTTTCGTATCATGGAGCGACGTTAAAAAGGAACTTCTTAGAATTTCTCAGAAAGAACTGAGAAAATATTTTTTATGTAAATGACACTTCACTATGCAAAGGCGCCGCTTATCACAGAATTCAAATATTCTTCTGTCGCAATACTTGAAGTAAGAGAGACTTTAGGTGCGTTGGAACAAGTTCTGTAAGTCGCCAAGAAACGTCCTAGTAGATCTTGAAAAATCAAGCATGTTGACACGAACTCTATTCATAGGGCCGGCTAAAGTCAGCCTTAAAAATCGCAAGAATAGCCCGCTAACGAGAATTACGCACAAATCACCGGGTAGATCGGCCAGGAGATTAGTTAATTCCGGCGAACCACAGTGTAGTCGGTAGGCGCGATTGCCCAACGACGATCGCGTTGCCCGCGCGCGAATTGCGAATTAAGTAGGTGCAACCTCCGATAGCGCAGCATAGTGCAGCGCGTTGCACGGCAGTGGGACACATTGGGATCGTAATGTCGCAGGACAGTGACATAGCGTCGGGAATGCCGCGGATATGCGCGATTGCGACCTCAGCTCGAGGGAATGGAAACAGAGGGGGAGACTGATTTATAACGATTTTAATAGAAATAAAGGTGCGCTTCGCGCACAGAGATAACGTCCGCCGACAATGACGCATCGCCGAGATCGCACCGGAGCTGTTTTAGCACGCCACGCACGCATTTCGCGCGAAATTTCCATTTTCGCGCTTGTCGGGGAAATCGTCCGCCGCGTTTCTCAGCTGAGAGGAAGGCCCGAGAGAATAAGATATAAACCTCATGTTACCAATGATCATGCTAGTCACGCTACGAGATCTGAAAAAAGCGGCATATCATCCAAATCATTCATAAGATCTCTCGCTGGATGCTGAATGTTGTTGCGTGCAGGAAATTATAAAGATCATGTTTCTTTTGAATTTTTAATTAACATTAAAGATACTCATTTTATCGTAATTTATTTTTTAAACGCGGCATTTTGCTGTCGCTTCGAGGGATATTCGAAGAAGATCGATGATTATTTAAATCGATCTCAGAAAAAGATTTCTCATATTAAAAGTCACATCGTGAATTGGAAGAAAGTTCGCATTTCGCGTTCGCGAATTTCTCCGACTTCCGTGCGCGGTATACTACCCGCTACTCCACTTATCCCTCGTTATTATGTGCCGCATGTTCTAGAGAATGATAAATGAGGTGATGTAGGAGCGGTCTCGTGCGTTAGTGTATCACCGCCCCTCGTTGTCGTCGTGCGATTATCGTGACCGAGAAAACCGGGCCAGTTCTCCACGGACAATTACCGATACAAATGCGCAACAGGTTGACTGAAACGGGCGCGGCAGATATTCGCGAATTTTGCCTGTCTTTCGTCACGTTTTGAGTAGGAAACGGAAGCGCTTATGTTCGACGTCACAGGAAATGCATAGCGAAACTGCCAGCTGTCGTATGACGAAAGCAAGAACGTCTAAAGTTCTAGTATAAAGAACGTAGGTTAGATCTTTATGCACTTAAAAACAGGAAGCAGAGAAATGCTGCTTGAAAATATGCCGGAAACAGATTTTTTTCAATTGTGACCCGAATGAGATATTTAATACCTGCCATGCCGCGTCGTTTTTGCGCGACTGCCCATTCAGACCGACAGCACACGATGTATTAATCATTCTTCGTATATGTAATTTATCAATCAATGGTGTTATAAAATATATAATAATAATATATNTGCTTATCAAAGTATTAAATGGCATGAATGGAAAGTTCAGCGGAGGTCATCGGTGATATACGCGGCATGGAATATGTAAAGCCAATCGCGTAACGGCGAGGTATTGTTAGGAATTTGCTCCGATGACCTCACTTTCGCCTGATTTGTAGGTGACGGAGAAGCGTGCTCGATCCGAGTAATGTATGTAAACGAGAGAGCGACGTGACCCTGCTCTGATAGCAGTAAAATTATACGGGTCCTTATCCGTTAACCCCGAAACCTCGCACAACCTGTCACGTAGAAATTTCATTCCTCGAAAGTGAAATACTACATGTGATTTTCATTCGACATAGCGAATTTATTCTAACGATGCGACAACCAGAGGAGTTGAGTTAATTTGCATCCGTCACGAGAGAGGAAATACGTGATCACACATATTCGTGCTATTGTACATCTTATTATAGTAAACGTTACCTCAAGCTGTTAAATTTAACTGATAGATTAAAAACTCGCTCCATGAATTTTGACTATCTTAAAAAGAATGATAGAAAATTAAGAGTGCCATTCTTTCGACGAACTGAATACAGATCCATTTTTTGCTCCGTTTTTTTGCTTCGTTTAAATTTCGAATTAAGAGTTATGTTCAGGCGATGAAAAGATTAACGGGATGTATCAACAAAGTTGACACGAAAGATCGAATTATTGATAGACAAGTTAACGGTCGAAGTATCGGGAATCCAGTTAAATCTCGTCTAACAAGCGGAAGAATATTTCAAAATTACGACCTTGATTATCATCGTGTTATATTGCGTGAAGCCTTGTCCGAGGAACAGACCGGTAAGAGAGAAAGAGAGAGAGATCTCTTCGCTTTACCCGATAAATCCCGTGATCACGTAACACGAACACGCGTATTCGGTTTCACATGTATGATTCTAACTAGCGGCGCTAAATAGTCGCCGCGGGCGATAGCGTACGCGACATAGACCACTTTATTTGCCCTAATGCGACGCTTCGTTTCGTCGAGGAATGATAACTTCCTTCTCTCGGTGTCTCGAGAGACAAAGTACCGGAGGACAAAGTCGCCGCTACGCGCTGGATAGAACCGTTGTCCCTTTGCGCCGGGCTGTCCCGCGGGAATCGGCCACCCACCGCGGCGGATAATCCCCCGTGCAATTCTCGTGCTTTGCGCGAATTAACTAGCGGCACTCTACGTGCGCCTTGATTAATTGCAATCGCGGCGTTACTTTCGCGTCACTTATTCTTAATCTCGCCCGTGTCGTATCCCATGAAATCGCGCCGTAACGAACGCCGATAGAAATAACTGTACTGCAACTATATTAATGCACGTGACGTCTCGGCACCATCATAGTCTCTATCGGCCGTCCTAAGAAACTTGGAGCGCTTCGACTACGAGTATAAATATTTCTTAGGAAAGAATATTACATATACTGTTCTCTCTGAAAAGAATCCGACTCTGCTGTTTACAATTAAATCGACCAGTGATAAGATAAAATTTATTTTGCATCGCACTTTTTCTCCAAAGTAGCTGGCGGAGGTGCTCTCGCCAGCTGCTCTCGAATTACGCGATCGCGATGCATCTCGCGCGTTCCTTATCAGGCGCGCCTGCGAGACGACCGGGCAGCAGCGCGAAGGCGAGGAAAGGAGAGTGGGCAATGATGACGTTACAGCTGATTTCAATCACGCGTTCCAGCATAAAGGATCCCGGGCGAGCCCTTCCGCGTCCGCAGGCGCCGCGGTGCGGCCGCAACGCGATGGAAATCAGTGATCCTTTCACGCAGCGTGGCAGAAGCCCTCGTAAAAGGGAGTGCGCGCCATTTGCATCCACCGGTCGTGATCTATAGAGTGCGCGGAAAGATGAATAGTCGGATAAAGAGGGCGAGCGCGCGGTCGGGATGGCCGAGGGGACGACAGTGATGTTTGAGCACGTACTGACCCGCGTTTACGAAGCGCGCGCCGCACCGGGTACCTATAATGATTCCCGTGAGAAGCCGCTTCTTTCGACCCACGACACGAACGGGACACAATTATCGTGCCGCATTGTGTACGCTCACCAGCACGAACTCTCCGCCGTATAAGCGGCCGTCGTGAGTCGTGACGTGGAAACGCGAAAAGTCTCTCAACCACTGGCAATATTACTAATTACGGAAGTAACACCCGAAGGTGTTGAAATATAAATCATCTGATTCTCTAGTAGCTTTTACCATAGATGAGATAGAACAGACGCACAGTAATAAATAATATAAAGAACCATTTAAAAATTAAATACATTTTACATATTAAATATTTTTAATTTAGTATAAATATTAAAGGATAAGAGTGGAAGACTGAATTGAATCAGAAGATTTAACTTCTTTGTTAAATAAAAATATTATCTTTGTTACAAGAAGGTGTTGAATTGTCGAAAAAACGAGTTATCGTTATTTCTCTCTGTATGTAAAATATAATTTCTTGATTTATGGTGAAATGATGCTGTGATGAGGAGGAGGAAGAATGTTACGAGAGCTCAAGGTATACGAAGCACGCTTTGTACAACGAGTTGCTACGTTCCCTGGCTCGGTCAACGTCTCCTGACTAATACTCGCGGCACCTACGGAGACAATTACTGCACGCCGTATACGTTCATCCGTGGAGTTCATCTCGCATAGATAACGACGAAAAGAAGAGCCGACGGCATCGTATCCGGGATAACGTAAACAGGAGAGGCTGCCCTATCCTACACAGCAACAAATACAACGCGCGGCGTAGTCCATATACAACGTTTCCTGTTACCTGCTATACCTACGGCACGGTGAGGCTGCTACACGTGGCATCCGTTCTATCTCCGGACTGGACAATTTGCTTCGCAACCCCGAGAGATTTATGTGAAGCGGCGAACAGTGCAAGTACTGTTACCTTCTGCCTTGCGGAATCACGGACGCGAAGGGGAAAGCTCACGTTCAAGCCGTACGGTTTCTCCGTTTTGGAACTTCTCACAGTATTCGCTGCTCCGTATCCCAATGATTTGCCACGTTCTTTGCAAACTTAATAAATAGTACCGGTCGAAAGGATTTTTAGGAGATTATATCATCTCGCATTTCTTTTAAGTTATCCTGAGATAAAAGAAAAATGTAGACAATATTTTCATTTATGCTCTTTGTGATTATCCGATAATTTACTTATCGTAAATTACTCTTGTATGTACGTAATAAAGATATTATTATATTGATAAAGTAACGCATCGAGTCGCGGCAATCGTGAATTCAATGTAAATCGCGTTAGAGCAGAAGACTAACTCGCGTTATCGGCGATAAGTAAACGTGTTCATAATCAAACGGCCCTTCAGGAATTTGCGTAGTCACAGTATCGGGTCATCCGATATCGTTATAATTTACATCGATGAACATAACGATCGGCGCGCTCACACGCTCCGCGGAGAGACGCGCGCTCTTATCCTCGCGATACCAGATTACAAACCGGAATATCGTTACAAGTCGGCTGAGAATTATCTTAGATAACGTCGCGCGGGCATCGCGGTGGCAAACGGTAAAATCCAGCGTTACGGGCGCGTTCGCGGCGAAGATTCTGGGCGCGCAACACCAGCGTGGCTCGCACCGCAGACAGCGGCGGCAACGGCGGTTTCTCTAGAACCGTGGAACCCGAGTGCATCTATTACGCTAATAGCGATAATGGCTCGTTTCTGTGCGCATGCCGACAGGAAAGTCAGCTGTCTCCGTTAGGCGATACAGCCAAGGGACGCTTATCGAGAGAGGCACCTGCTCGGCTCGGGGTGACCTAAGCGAATCGCGCGCACGGCGATGAAGAACGCCATCGATCAAGTATGCGGTATCGCTGTGCGAAAATCCGCGCCTGGAATTTCCCAGTCAGCATTCAGCACGGTAGGAGGTAAAGACCTTTAAGCCGCGCGTTTTGTGCCGCGCAACGAGATTTGTGTTCGCGAGTCATCCCGGAACTGGTCGCGCACTGTTGAATGTATACTAAAATACTGTACTAAAATATTAGTTATTGCAATGTTATATGTCATCTAAATAATTGCGTACATATATGGATTATTAAACTAAAGAAATATCAATAACGTCCTATTTTATTGTTATAAATTTTTCTATTTTCTATTTATATTGTTATAAATAGTCAATTATTGTATATTTCTCATTAACTTGTATGAATGAATTTTCATTCAGTATATATAATCTTCATAATTTTCTATGAATGTATAATACAAGGCAAAAGACCTATTAAAACAACTTGGACGTGAACTTATTTTATTTCTAGACATCGACAAATGGACCCATCTACCTGTCTGAAATCGATTAACAGCGCAAGGGCCAAATTATCGAGTAAAACTTTGCCGAATTAAGCGATCCTCATCGATTACGCCAATGCGCTTTCATCTTTATTACCAGTTTTAGCCAGGAATAGCTGTAGCAACAACTTGGTCCAGTTCGAGATGTGACCGGATGCTAGCGATGGGGGCGGGGAAGGTAAGGACAGAGGAAGGTAAGTGAGTCGATTCAAAGTGGGGCAAGATTTATCTACAAATTTGTAATTTAGATGGGATTTAATTAGCACGGGACACGCCACCACTATACGTCTATCCGCCCTTACATATCCATCCACGTCCGCCTATGCTATTAGCGATAATGGTTCGTTCTCATGGAGATAAAGCGCCGGTTACGATCGGCGGCAGACAAGTAGGCCCGGTATTGGCCCCGCGGGCTCCTTCGTCCGTACGTTCTTTCTTCTTTCTTAGCTAGAGTTGGCGCGGCATGTCCACTGTCGTGAAACCCACCGAGGCCGAGGAACTGGCGACACGATTTATTATGATTGCCTCGCGCCGTATATATCGACTACCGGACACCCCGGGCAAAAATGGAACGGCATTTACGGCCTTGCACTCTCTCAAGGCGTGTTCGCGAAAGAAATCTCCTCCGTCCGTCGTGCCGTTACTTTTCAATGCGCTGACGCGACCGGAGTTTTGAGGCGCGATTATGTGTCGTGAAAGAGAATGAGGCTAGCGAACGAGAGAAAGTAAGAAGCACATTCCGCGGAGGACAGCGAAAAAGGCAGTTTATATTGTGTATTTACATGAACCAAGTATCTATGTAAAATTGATTTAATCGATATCATATTAATTAATTAAAACAATTTACGCTGTTACAGAAATTAATTATTACGATTCGATTGGCTTGTGATTGTAATGTTTTAAGTGTTTACTAAAAGTATCTTTAAAGTTGAATAAATATAATAATTAATTTAATTTATTTTTGGAATTGAAAAATTTAAGGGATCTGTAACGATGAATTGTATTTTTGTATAGTAAAGAATCGCTCGTTAAAGTGAACGTGGAATACCTTCCGTCCAACCGATTCGTCAGTTGATTGCTGACGATAAAAACTGACGGTAAAAGTGCGTATCCTCCGTAACGATGATACTGTAAACCAATAACGGATTCCAATCGCGAATTCTCCGAACTCGAGTGACAGTATCGCGCGTTTATCTTGCGGATTTTATCACCTGGGACTTTCCCCGAGTATTTAAAAAATCTCCGTACTTTCCGTAATTTATTCTTGAATGTTTCTGTGAAAAAATAAAAAATTTTGCGCAATCATTATAAAGATATCCAATAATCTATACTATATGTAGATATTATTATTCGAATAAAATTCAATTAGTATAAATTCAGTACAAAATCGAATGGTGCAATCAAAATTTAAATTGAGTAAATGAAACAAAGCAAAATACACTTTCCTGATAGATAATGATGAAATTGATAGAAAAATTATTAAGTCATTAATGATGAATATCAATTAGTAACAATTGTCATAAAAATCAGTATTATTTAATAGCGGTCATATAGATAAAATAATTACAACTATTAATTTCAGCATTACTGATATATCCTTGCGTGACTTTACTCACCCGCTTCAAATCATTACATAATATTTCACATTATTCCGGTATTTCACATTATTTTCTTTTTGTGCGTAATTTTTTCGTCACAATATCGAGCAGACGGAGATTTTAATTACAATATGTTGCACACACAATACGCATGGAGTGAGGCAAGCCACGAGATCTCGTTTCCGTCTCTCGTCAGTCTCTCATCCGTCTCGTTTCGTTGCGTAAAATCGGGGCGTTACTAATTGTAAGTAGTATGCAATATACGCTCTAGCATATGGCGCAAAATTTGGAAAGCATCCTTTCTCAGCTTGATGCCGCCCACTTGTAGAACTCTGTTTAACTTGTAGACCTCTGTTTAACAGCGCATTCCAGATACTCTACATAGTTTTAGTATTATTACAATGTACTATCACAGCAGTATACTATCATATAAAAAATAAAATGCAGTCTCATCGAAAAAGGCGATAGTCATACAAGAAACCGTATTCATGTGCTTAGTTTTGGTACTATTGCATTCTAAGCACATGCGCTTGTGGTAGTCCTGAATAGTGCTAAAAGCAGGATTTTTTTAACTTTTTTTTGTCTTTGCAGCTTCACACTGGGGCGCGCATGCGATTCCCAGCATAGGGACGTCTAAGTCAGTCGTAACGTCTCCACGTAAAACAGGCGCTGATTCGCACGATTCCTCATCAGCAGAGAAGCGATCCGATCGGCCGGGAATCTTAGGCGTGGAATCGCACTCGGTCGCGGTTATGGGAAATGTGAAAGCTGGTTAGACGACGTGGGTGTTGCCGATCTCACGCACAGTCCGCGAGAGTTTTCTTCGTCGTTACGTTGTGCTCTCTTCTCGGAAGCCGGGAATCTATTGGAAACTTCGTGCCTCTCCATTTTGCGACAAATTCACTTCAATATTATTCTCAAATTTAAAATAGTATTGAAATAGTGATATAATATCATTTAGAATTTTTATATTTTTTTGTGCGTAAATTTAATTTTCCGATCAAGTATCCGACTGTTATCACATATTTAATTTCACAGAATTCTAATTTCATGTAGCTATCCAATAATTCTGTATTTATTATATAATTTTATTTTATACTTTGTAAGTATAATTTTAATTAGAAATACGAAACAAGCTTAATCTTAAAACGTATAACAAAAGCCATCCATTCCAAAGGAAGATCACGGGGAAAACGATTCTTCCTTCGTGCAATGCTGTCTCAATCGCGGTTCTCTCCTCTTCCTTCTTCGTTCCTTTCTGCCTTACCTCTTACACTTCGCACACATTTGGCGTTACGAATACTTACATGACCAACGAGTAACGAGGGAGTTACGGGTCGGCATATAAATAGGCGTCGCTTCTTCCGTGCGCACTTGGCAGGCGACGTTATTTATCACCAGGAAGCGCAGCGGTATTCTGATTAACGAAGGTCGAGCCCGCTATAGAAACCACGAACCTAGGCTCTGGCTCTAGACCTTTCCTCGGGGTTATATACACGCATTAATGTAGTCATCGTCGTAGTCGTGCCAGTACAACGGACCCAGCGAATCGCTCCCGTGTTCCCAGCTCCGACTCGCCGGCGCCGTTTTGTTTATAGGCGCCACAACGAGATCTACGAAGAACGACTACTGTCTCGGCCTACGATAAGCATGTATTGTAGGTTCGGAACGTAATCGTTGCGTCATGTCTACGTACTCTTACATTTCGCTAAGATTCCTCGTAGTTGATTCGTAGCGAGATGCATGAAAAATAATTTAAATCTTACGTTTATTAACTAGATGCCAATAAGATCTATTATCATCTTTATCAAATAGCTTTATGAATAATTGCATAAAAATAAATTACAACGATATTTTTATTTTTATTTCTTGGAAACTCTAACATGTATCTTCTTATCGTCGATATTAATAGTGATATAACCCGTTAAGCTGCAATTAAAGATGGGAGGAGATCTATTAAATTTATAACATAAGAATCTCCTGCTAAGTTAAGCTTATCATATCAGCTTATCATATGTAAACTTGTGATGAGCATAAGAATGCTAAAATCAGCATAGCATTACAATAAATTTTATCTCCTCTCTCCACGGAATACAGGAAACCCGTTTCACATCGAAGAGCTCGACGAGTTTAGCTTGTGGGAACAACTGACCGTAAAACACCGACGAACACAAATTTGTCATCCTCGAATGCCGCTCGAATTTATCGCGAATAAAGTGTACGGTCGCCGAAGGTACCCATTAACGGGTTTAAAAGTTCCGAATAAAGTTCCCAGTGAAGTACATTTAACTTTTTAACGATATACATTTTAAATTCGCGGTGACTGCCAGACGGTCGAGGTATGTCCAAGAATAGAACTCCGTATTATTTCAGTTGACTCGCGGGCCTGGGCTCAGAAAGTAATTAGCGACAAACTAACGAAGCTGTTTTCGGGCTTGGCTACCCATGTTTCGTTTTCCTGTGCAATCGCCACGATCTCCGCCGCGGAGATACGTCAGTACGAGAGTTGCAGAAGCGGAGAGGTTTTATTGCCAAAAAAAGATTCCGTAGGAGGGAGATAAAAGGAACGGCAACGGGTCCAGTGTCCTCGGATTGCGCGATGCTGCAGACCGATGGTTCGAGGGACCACGGGAGATATTCGCGCAGGGTCGTTAAACGAATCCGCACATGCGGACCCCTTTGATCGCTCGCGTCTCTCCGCTCCGCTTCGGAGCTACGCCAATAAGACGCTGACGTAACTCCGCAATCTTAGCCGCCGATCAAGCAAGCTCGGGATGAGCGAGGCCGCTCTCGTTCACGCTCATCGCGAGTGCTCTCCCGAGTAGATAGAGGCGCATGGATGAACGAACGGGCGGACGGGCGGAGTTTCCTCGACCGAGAGAGAAGCGAGAGCACCACGGCCTGGCTCCTCTTCTCTTCTCGCTGTCACGAGGAAGGAGGAGATCGGCCGGACTGACCAGGCAGGCCGGCCAGGCTAAGATCGGCGACCACGAGAAAGCAAGAGAGGAGCCCCCCGCGAGTACCGTTACTTCCTCGGGGGGCCCCCGGGACCAGACGTGTAATTTATATATCGCCCTGTACCTACCCGTCGCGCGGACTCCGCGAAAGTATACAGCTTTTTTTATGATCCGAGAAAGAGAGAACGTGAGAGAGAACGAGACAACGGGGAGATAAGGAAGCGCGAGGGCCACAAGGGGGTCGAACGAAGGGAAGTCGGGTCCGCTTTTTTCCTTCACTTTATGCTCGTTCTCTCTTTTTCACCCACGTGAATCGCGTTTCACGTTCTCCTTTTTTTCTCCGTCTCCCTTTTTCTTTTTCTTTCTCTTTGTTTTTTTTTCTTTTCTTTAAAGGAGCAGGACCTGCAGATGCTCGAAACAATCACGTACGCCAATTACGATCGCGGTAGCAGTCTGCCGAATGTACGGGCTCCTGCCTTATATATATTTTCGGGCCGTACACGGTTCGGACCGCATTCGGTCCCACACGATAACAATGGTCCAACTAGCGTGAACGTCCGACTGCAATCGATGCACCGATCGATACCAAACATCACGAAACACGTACGATAACGAGTAAAAGAATAGGGGAAACTTTTTTTCGCGAGGTTTCCTCGACAGAATCTCGAGATCGTAAGACCGGACCGGTAATTTGCGCTAGGATTGAGGAAATAATTATCAAGCTGGTTGAAAACTCTTTTTCCCTCGCTCTTTCTGGAGATGAGGCGGCGGTGAGTGAACGCTCGGTCGGGCTAGAGATCTCGCGCATCATTCTTCCCGCCCGTGACGAACCAGGACTAGTTCGAGAAGCGACAACGAAGTTCCTGGTAACGCCCTTGGTAACCCGTCGTGCCCAGTTCCGCAATACGCGACGCGATACGCCATTGGTAGTCATTATTGTCGTCCGGTATTCCGCTCAGTCATCGTGGACTCGTGAGCGAGCGAGAGCGGAAGAGATTGCGAGGGCGAAGTGCGCGATTCGTGACGCTGCCAGAAGAAACAGAAGCTAGATATACTGTCAGTGGATTTAAGCATTGAAATAACAGTTGGAGACTGAGAGGGTCCATTAATCTGTTAAAAAAAAAATACATATACGTATGGTACATAAAAATTACTTATTATATATAAAAGTTAATTATAACATAACATATTAAATAATATAAAGCAACTTTTTAAATAATTACAACATGTTAAATATACTCAACGTTTGAAATATTTAACTGTAATATTTTACTTTTTAATTCACAAGTTTCGGCTAAGACTCCCAGAAACGTAAATTCAAGCAACCGTGTATTTTTTAGCAATTTACGGCTCAAGAAGGAAACGAGAATATGTCAACATTTTCGCGTAGAATCACGAATCGATGATTCACCGTTCCCTCGCTCGCACTCGGTATTTTTACATTTTGCGTAATTATCGGGAATGATTGCCGCTGACAAGTTCGAGCGGCCTGCCTATCCAGCTGACTATCCGTCGCTAGAATACATAGCCGTGAGTACCATAAGTACACCGGACACGGATACGAGCGTAAGAGCATTCGTCCTCTCGGTACGTTCCTTCTCGTGCAGCCGATCCTGCATGCAGCCGCGCTTTGACACGGCGGGATCGCGATGACCCTCGATTTATACCATTGCGCAGAACTATGTAAGCTGAGAGGATACGTACACGTGTGCGCGTGTGCGTGTGGGTTGTTGCAGGTACTCATGCAAATGCACGCGCGCGTCACTGATGCGACCACGTCCATTAGGATTGATCGGCAACATTAATACAAGTTAGTGCCGACATGCTCGCTGCCCGTTGGATTCTACGGCCCGTCTCTCCTCTCGGCGTCTTTCTTCCTCTACCGCCTCTTCTCTTTCGGGATATATTTTCTTCTACATGCGCTCTATCCGCGAAGAGGTTCCCCCCGTAGTTTCCTCCTGTCCTCCTCCCATGTCCCATCCCGTATGCCTCCGCGTCTCGTGATCTTGCGATTCCGCGACGTGCCACGCCGTTCCGAAGTCGTCGTCCAAAGAGAGAGAGAGAGAGAGAGAAGGAAAGAGAGAGAAGGGAAGAAGGAGAGCTATCGGCCATCAATGTCTACTTCCGACAAGGTATCTCGTCCGTCGTACACCGGGTCGTACCCGGTATACTACCCGACGGCGAATCGTGAATTCAACGGTCCGTCCGGATGGAGGAATGCCGGACGCGGTTAAAAGCGAAACGGATCACGCCGATAGCGGGATAAGCGTCATCGAGTATCTGGATATCATAGAAAAACGTGTTGTGTGTAATCGAGGTAGAATGTTCACCGGTAACGGGGACGTGCCCGCTTAAAAAATGCACAAAAGTGGTTTTTCCACTTATAGTTAGTAATCGAATAATCTAGCGATCAATGCCTATATGCATTCGTCGAATTATTAAAAGATCGAATGGAGAGAATTGTGCAACAATTCTACCGCTACGTTTATCTTTAGTATTAATTTTTATTACCATAGTTATATTTATTGTTCATCCCCGCGCAAAGTGCAGGGATCAGTTGGCGTGATAATGGGCAGGCGGCTAATTGGATAATTGCTCAACGGTGATACTTCCCTGGAAATCTTATACGTCCAGGAGTGTTCGTTTCTCAGCCGATCGCGGCGGATCGGAGAGTGAGCCGAGTGCTTAATCCTCACGCTTATAACCCCGCCGATTTTATTATATTGCGTATAATTTATGTGCACGCGGCGAGAAACCCGTAACGTCTACTTATCTCCAGCGGCGTAGCGTTATCTTCTTGTTTACTATTAGCGAAGTGCGCACGATAATGATACACGGGCAATTTAATCGTGCCATCTTATCGCGCGATCTTCGGCGATTCACCCCGCGCTCGCGCTCGCGCTGGCGCACTTCGAGGTCACAACCCCCGGATGAGTCGGTCGTTATTTTACAAGCACCGTCTCTCGGCCGTCTCTGTGCCTTGGCGTCTCCGCCTGTTATTCCGAGGCGATTTAAGGGGTAACTGGAGGAAGACGGTACCTCCATATTAATGCTCCAACACATTTAGCGAGTTAAAGCACGCTTTAGCGAGTTAAAGCACGATGAATCGCTTTACGTACAAATCATTCGCTGTCCAAACTATGTAACAATTATTACAGACTTCTTAGAAATACACGCGTAGCGTGTGATTTATTATTCTCAAAACACTTAACAATTTCCTCGATGATCAGGGGCGCCTCTTCGGTCGAGTCTGCGTAGCCCAACTTGGCCGCGTCTGAATGCCTCGCGCACAGCATCACTCTTTCGCCGACTTAACGTGCGCACTAAAACGCAAAGTCGTACAAACCTCACTCGCGAACGTAAATTTCCTCGCGGGTTGCAGGTACGCGACCGTGGGTCGCAAGGGATTTGCGATTTGCGCGGCGCCGCGCCACGTCGGACGTCGACCGGCCGGCCGCGCGAGGGCCGCAACTCTCGCACAAACACGCGGCACTTATTACATGCGCATTCTTTTTAAGGGTCCCCTTCATGCGTACGCGTGCATCCGCGAAAATTACGACTCGCCGAAACGATAAAAGCGTTCCTCTCTTTCTCTCCCCGGTCCGCCTCTCTCACTCTTTCTCTTTTTCTCTTCCTTCTTCTCTCTGTCTCTTCCTTTATTGGCGACTCTCTGGTTAACAAAACACGGATGTGAAGATGCACGCTTGCACGCGTAGGTACCGTACCCGAGGCGAGGTACAGGGCTTTTGGGCAACCTGAGCCATTAAACCCGAGGATTTGGCCACGCCTATCGCAATCATAGTGATTATCCGACACGTATTACAATGCAAATGCTAGTTAATTCTCACTGTGTGCTTGTGCGCTCAGTCTCCTCAGTCCCGTCGCCACCTCCAGGAGATCGTTTCTCGCTAAAACGACGCATCCAACCACCTCATCTCCCTCTCAGTCTCCTATCGTCCTTCGTTTTGCCCTTTTGAATTCTTGCCTTCTATCGAGGAAAAAAAGATACCGCAAAGGAAGAGGGATTAGAATCCGAGAAAGAGCTCGATATCTCGTCTCGACATACCTCACTATGTCGTGCGAAATAAAAGAAGACAAAGATAAACTGAACGGGGGTCGACGTGCTTCAAATTCCTTGGAGGTTTAAGGGCATCTCGTGAATGCTTAGAGAGGACTCTTGTCCAGTTCGTCTGCCCATTAATCTTATAAGGGTTTCGTGAGCCTTCTGTTTTCTTTGAGTCCAAATACTTTAAAATATAATCAACTAAGCACAAGCTGCCAATGTTAATAATAAAATCGTTGGATAAAAAAAATGTATATCATCAATACTTTTGTATACAATAAATTCTTTCTACATTTTATCCATTTGACTAAAAAAATTCTCAGATATATGTATATAAATTTATGAATTGCTTCAATGTATCAAAAATATAGTATTCTGTAAGATGGAATATTATATATAGTTACGGAAGTTTATTCCTCCAGTTAATTATGTAAACATCGTTTTTGCGAAACGTACGCGGATCTAATAAACTTGAAGGATCATTTGGAGTCATTTGAAACTCTACGTCCAACGAGTATCGTTTACTGTCCCATATCGGAGCGTATGGAGGGTCGCGGGGTTGGCAAAAAGTAACCGGCATGCGGTCCATAGTGCTGACTTTAATACCAGGCGGGAGCACCGTCATCGTCTTTCCTCTCTAATTATAATGATCCCAAATTAACGACCACGTCGCGGCGCGACGTGTGTGCACGCATCGAAACGCATATACGCACACACGGCATGCAGCCATCGTAAACGACGATGTTTATATGCACGAAAAAAGAAGAAGCCGAGGAGGGGAAGGACGACACGGGAGACTTAGAATCGCTCGCCGTGCAATTACACAGGTCGATAGTGTATCTAAATAAAGTTATTACCCGACGTGTCGCTCGCATTATATTAGCCGAGCGAATCGCGTGGTAAGCGAGTATGTACACACCGAATGAACGGTGCGTGCATGCGTGCGGATATCGCCATGTAATAATAATCCGATGATGATGCGCGCGAGATCTCTCTCACTCGCGAGGAGGATCTGTGCGATCTCGCATTTTTCCACCGCGTTCCAAAGAGATTGTTATAGTAAGATTAGAGGCATAATGAAAGATATGCTGGTAAAATATTAAAATAGTACATGTGAAAAAAATAGAAAAAAATGATAACTCTTCTTGCATGTATAATACTGAGGCAAAATTTTGTCAAGATTTTCTTCTATATGTATAAAAAATACTGAAAGAGAGAAACAAGAACAGAAATCCGAATAATCGACTGGAGATTCGAGGCGAATAATAAAAAAATTCAATAATACGCGCAATAATAATACATTTTTATGGGAAATTTGATCATAATTAGTGCGTTTGTACTCGAGTATGGCGCGAAATGGGCGGCACAAAAATCATCGTAAAAAGCCGAAACTTATTATCTGGTTTTTGCCAGCGCATCACTTGCGCGCATAATCCGATCCAAATTAGGTTTGAAACAATCCCTTGCACGCGACGAGAAAAAACAGGGAGAAATAATTAATTCGACAGGTATGTTTCGGTGCTGGTTATCTGGG
Organism: Tetramorium alpestre; assembly: GCA_021460005.1. Lineage (NCBI taxonomy): Eukaryota > Metazoa > Arthropoda > Insecta > Hymenoptera > Formicidae > Tetramorium > Tetramorium alpestre. The sequence goes on along the minus strand of JAJVSH010000115.1, from coordinate 32,711 downwards.
TCAGTCGGCAAAACGGCAGAATGACCTCGTCAAGAAAATTATTATTTCTCATTTTTCGAATTGCGAAAAATTCGAGCATGAGCTCACTCTTATTATCGCTCTTTTTAAACGTTATAAGAGAATATTGCCAGTCTTATTGGAGTCTTTGGCAATAGAATTACTTTTTAAAGCTTTCAAACGGATTGCTCCGTTTTAGCAAAGTTCCGAAATCATTTATTTCCGGTTATCGATTTAAATGCCAGGAACAGCGTGAGCCCCATCGGATTGATGCTTTTAAGAAACAACTTTTGAATTAATTGATCCGGCTTGAAATATGCCCGAGGGTCGGGCGAAGGCTAAATTGCGCGATTAACTATCGCGTAAATATTAACTCTCCGGCACGGAGGACGTGCGTTCTCGCAGGATCCGAAGGAGGATCTCGGGTTGTGCCAGACCGGTCTGCGGCGGCGCGGCGCGGAAAAAATGACGACGCTGAAAGAGGCGAGTGGCCTTTTTGCGCGGGCCACTCGCGATATTTCATTGCACTTTTACAGATATTATGTGGAACGCCGGGCACACACCGCGCGATAAATCATTTTGCAACAACGTATACCCGCGCCGGGAGAATCCCCGGTGTCGAAGCCGCCGCGGCGGCGATGGAGGCGGCGGGGATTTATGCGCGGATAGCGAGGACGGGTTAAATGCATAATTCAAGATGGCGAACGCAAGTAGCAACGAGGGTGTAACATATTTACACATCGCGAACGCCATGCAACATTCATAGGCGGTGCCACGCCGCTTTCTACGAACTCGTTTTTAATATCGCGCCGCGTGACAATGCCGCGCCGGATGGACATATACGGGACGTCCGCGGGGACCGCGTCGATCGCAAAGATTATCGCGGAAGATGAAACATTTCGACGATACATATCCCGTATGTACGTTTTGTCGAGCCGCTAGTGCGATACAATGTCGCGATTCTACTCGAACGAAATCTCTTTATAGGGCCGAAACAAAAGCGGAAGATACGGATTTATCCAATAGCAAAACCTGCACGCAGAATGTGGGATGCACTCACGGCGCGTTTCATAATGCCGTCCTCGAATGCGAATCTCGCCTCGCTGCAACCTGAAAGAAGCTGCTCGCTACGGTTGAACGATGACAATAAGATGCTTGATCGCGTGTCCGAGGAGCATCCTTCTTCGCGATGATGAGACAACCGCGAGTGGCCGTGAGTGCGCGGGCACCGTTATCGCTACTCCCATAACCGGCGCGGGATCACGTCGATTATCGAGGAATGAATACAAAGTCGCTCGTTGATATTCTTAACTCGGGCACTGCGTTAATCGGTGAGCTAAATATTGAAGCGATCGCCGGACGTTTTGCGCAGTGGACAGGTTGCCTAATTTAAGAGTCGTTTCGGACGAGCCATTGGAACGACTTTTCGATAAGTAAATCTGGTCTACGACTCGTTCTGAGAAGAGGCTAAAATGGACCCATACTCCGCGTTCTTCTTTTCTATTGATAAAATGATGCTTCGAATAAACGATAAATTTATTTAGTTTTGGGATTTGAATTGAATAATTTTTAGATTTTGTTCAGATTTTTATAATATTAAAAGGAGCATATCAGGTAATGTAGAGTCATAAAAAAATTAGCAAAAATGTTTTAGAATAAGACTATTCCAAGGGATTTCGAGGAGATTAAAACCTCCGGTTTTAATCTCCTCAAGATTTTAGTCGCTCCTTTCTCTTTAGTCGCTCTCTTTTTATTCATTTAACGATGCAATTTAGTTTCTGCGAGCCTCTCGCAGGCTACGACGCAAAATGGAATGCATAATTGATCCACAGCAAGTAGCGCGACTGAACGGTTGACGAACGAATGTTAATAAGCGCGAGACAAAGTGCCACTAAGACGGCCTTGCCGCCAGAATTGGCGTGTCTGCAACGGCGCGTCCGCGCCGTATGTTTCCATAATCTTATTTATAATGCTAATTTAAAGTGCCGCACGACACCGTGCATTCAAATGCCATTCCCTCTTCTTAATGTGACGGTCAGTCGAGTGACTGCAGGAAGTCACCTGTGTGATTTAAACTGACGACGAGGCCGTCAGTTGCCATTGTTCGTCGTATGCGAAATTCAATTTCACAGATGGGCCCCTCTTAAGGATATGGCAAAATTTTAATGACAATGAGAATCACGTTTCAATCTTTTTATTACTACAGCTTTGTAATTATGTTTTTCGTTCCCGCTGTAACCATACAGTTGCGCATTATGCATTATAAAATAAAATATTATTACAGTCCATATTTTTATATATCTGTCAATATACATATATTAATTCTTTATAGTCTTAATTACATAGCTATAAAAACTTTAGACTATAAGTAGCATGTATTTTAATATGTATTTAAAAACCTCTTAATATAAAATATAATTGTCTTTTATTGATTGCCATTATAGTTTGGATAAAAGATAGAATTATCATAAATATATAAAATGTATAAACTAACAGATTTATAAGATTTTTGAAATATTTTAGGTGAATTAAAAATTTAAAAACAAAAAAAGGGAGATTTCCATTACATATAATAATTTTGCAACACAAATTATTATACATTTATACATTACTAAAGACATAACATATAAAAATATTAAATAGGAAAGTCTTTAAATATTTTCAAAATGTTTTTATGAATCACTTATTTGTGTAATACATACAAAGACGCAAAAAAAATATTTTTGTAATTGTTAAATAATTTAGAAAAAGAGTGAGTTTAGAAAGATTTTCATTGTTTCGATAAATAGCGCAAGGTACAAATTGTCACAACGAATGTTAGAAAATTCCAATGTCGCCCCGGCAAAAGAAGTGATAGATCTGTAGCTAAGTGCGGACGTGCAAAAAGTAACGCACCAAGTTTCACCGTTTCGCAGACTCGTGCATCAAGCTACGTACTATCGCGCGAGTATACGCACTTTTACCTCAGTAACCTGTTTTACGTGCGACGCGTTCGCACGATAACGCCTCGCGCTACCGCTTCGCCTTATCTCTGTTGCGATTGCGCCCTAGCTCGTGCGGTACCGTTTTCCATCGCATTTGCATAGGGCTTCGCGTATAGTCGCGGCCATCTCGCGCGAGTGGGTGCTCCGCGCGCGGCGTTGTCCCGCGCGTTACGCCGTACCGCGCGCGAGTATGCTGCGCGAGGATGCTGCGAGTAATAAGTCTCTCGGGAGCGGCGTTTCGAAACGAGTATTTGCACTTTTCATTTCAATTCCCGCACGGCGCGATATATCATGCGTTCTATTACCGCGCGGCCATCGCCACATCACGCGTGGTCGCGCTTCACAGACATTAGCGCGTTAAATGTGAGCATGTATGTGCCTTTTTATCTTGCGCCTTTACGCGGCTATTTATGCGACTTACACGCGGGATCGTACGGGCGCGAGCCGTTAAATTAAACACAAAAATTACAGCCGCGCACCTAAATTGCGCATTAACGTCGCGGCCCGCGTTCGTACATAACGGATTTTAATAAAGCGACGATGATGCGCCGGATATTAAAGGAAATCTTCGTAAAAGAAAACAAAAATTGCCGTCCTCTATTATCTTGGACCTTCTCGGGCCATTTCTCTAGCGAGATCTCCCGGTGAGATCATGTCGTTGAAAAAATCGAAAATTACATTTGCAGGATATTCTGCAGAAATTTCTTCCCTCTCCAGGATATTTTCTTCAGTGACAACAATAAAAATTGCCCACCGATACTACTTTGCATTTCATTTTCACCTCACGAAGAGGCAACCTAAAGTATAATCTGCTCAAGAGGAGAAAAAGATAGAGAAGAAAGAAGGAAGAGAGAAAGTGCACATCCCTTGATGGAATTGAGATTGTTTTCAGTAGCGCGGCAGCCAATTGGCGGTAGGGCCGATGAAAAACGCACGACCTCAGGCATATACTGCCCTTTGTCCATTCTCATTTGGAATTCTTAAAAGTGCCCCGTCCCTCCTATACGTTCCTTTTTTTTGCCATAAAGGCGAGAACACCAGACAACAATAAGATGAGGAGTGTTCGTTCGGTTAAAGTGGCGGTGGCGACGATAAAAATCCAAGTACCTTGCAATTACATCTGCAGGTAAGCAAGGTTCGCGACTAGTGATGGCTATGAACGGGCAGGTCAAGGAACGCCCAGTAAGCTGGCTTTCGAGAGCCCTTAGACATGCGTTTCTTTCCCTCCTTTAAGATTATTAGAATTACGATTCAATATCTGACATGCAACCGTTTTGTTTGACAGAAGAATCAATCAATGGTTATTTAAATATATCGCGTTCCATTTAGGCACTTTCCATCGAATTAATGTAACATGGAAAAAGCTTAGATCAATAATGCCTGGTTATGATATCAGAATTATCGTATATTTTCGTACAATTACTATCTTGTAGAATAAAGTAAGAATGACAATTACTTTAATAATGAGAAATCGATCAGTTATAAGAGCTACAGTATTTAATGATAAATATTGAAAATTTTATTGTGTATAATATCAGAGGTGCAAATTGTGTTTTGGTCGTACACATCACTACCGTGGAAGACCTCACGGCAGTCTCGCAGAGTGCTTGGCTTCTGCGGCTACTAACAGAAGACGAGCGGCGAAAAAAGGGGCACCTCTTGCGTAGCACCTGCCACCTCCTGCTTACATTGCCTTACTCAACTTCATTTACACGTGCATTACTCGTCTAAATACTCGCCGAAGATTGGCGCATCGTCTTCGAATGCGGTGTATTACGCGAGAGTGCGGCATGCATCGCGATATCAAGAGATATAAAGAAGCGAAGTGAATCTCTCTCCGGGCCGCAGAAACTCGCGAGAGCCTCTTCAAGAATTCCCCTTTCGCGGTAAAAACTTTATTAAACGAAAGCTACGAAAATTGTCGATAATATGTAAAAAAGAAGATAGCACAATGTACCTATCTTTGTCGTTTTACCCTTCTTTTATTGTTATTTTATATTTTACAAACTATAGTTTTAAAAAGAACGCACTTAGGGTGTTAATGATGAAATTTATTTTTAACTTTTTGCAAGACGGACAAGAAACAATTATTCATGGACAATCAAATGCCTTATCAGTTTTCTAAAAATTTGCATTTTAGAATGCTAACTTCACAGACTTGAAATTGATGGCTGAATTTTTTAAGTATTTAAATTTGTAGCTACCATTCTTTTCTAATGTCTTGTCGCTCTTTTTCTCTCCTACTTTTTCTTCGAAGTAATCCGAGAAGAGAAATTTATATTTTCCCGCGCAAGGTCTAAAATCGACGATGTTCTCGATGACCGCGACGGCAAGATTTTCATATTGGAGTTAGCCTTATAAAGTTAGCCTTCTAGGTTTTCTTTTCTTTTTTTTTCCCCGCGTGAGAGAAAGAAATTCTTTTGCCAACCTTGACTGATCTCGTCGAATAACTTAGGCAGAAAATTCAAAGATAAACCGGTAATGCGGTTAAGATTTATGGGGATGTCGCGATCGAAACTCCCTCGGGCATTAGATAATGGGTACAATGCTCGCTAATAAACCGGAGCGCGAGGAGTATTAAATATCAGAATGAAATTCCATCGGACGGTGCCGGCGCGCGTGCCTGTACATACTCTCTACATTATTATAACCGAGGACGGCTATACTGCGTATTTTATTAGCGGGATTAATTATAAACCTAGCAATGCATTTTTAAAAAAAAAGAAACACAGAGCCATTGACTCCAACGGGGTCGCGCGGTGCATCAAGATAATCTGCGCGATTGTAATGGGAATATTTATTTGCACAATCGTGAACTTCGCAGTCGCGGAAACGAATTCCCGTGCCGCGAAAGAGTCGGAACAATCCTTACAATGATAATTACGACGTTTGATTCAATGTGTGTGCGTGTATGTGTGTGTGTGTGTGTGTGTGTGTGTGTGTGTATGTGTGTGTGTGATTTACGAACCTTACGACTAAATTATTTATATTAACGAAGATACGAGGTGCTGTATATCAAAGGGGAGACTATTAGAGAAGGCTATGATCAAGCTAATGGGCGCGACAAAAAATTCACCGCGCAATCCCACCGTATTTTACGATACTCAGCTCGGGGATCAAAATCGATATAATTGCGCGCTAAACGTTAGTTAGCCGAGGATCCACGGCGTCCCACGGTCGATAAAGGCCACTCGTCGAGCTAACGCGCGCATCAGAAAATTCGCACGGATTAAGATTAGAGATACAATCGGGCGGTAGGTTGCTAATGGTTTATTACGCGCTGTCCGCGCGTCTCCTGCGGGCTCGCGGATGCCTGGCTCCTCCTAGCCATGAAAGTGACTCGGCTGTTCGGCCTCCTCTCCGAGGGCAGCGTTACTCGGTCATGCCTGTCAACGATCCGACAATCGATATCGCGCGCATCGATCGGGATGCACGCCGTGGCAAGCTGAGCCGGGCCGAGCCGAGCCGAGCCAGGCCAGGCCAGGCTAGGCCAGGCCGTGCCGGAGCCACACCGAGCCGTTCCCAATTAGGACGCACGCGCTTCGCGTTTTTCAGCGCGGGCGTTTCATATAAAATAAATGTGCTAACTAACCAATTACAGCGAGACAGCCTCTGGGAGACGACCGGTTGCATCGCCGGCGCTCATTAGTGTCACGCTTAAGTGCCGATTGCACCTTCGCCGCGCGGCGTGGCGCGGCGCAGCACGGCGCGGCGCGGCGCGGCCCGGCGCGACGGCAGATGCGATGACGATGATGCATCGCGATTCCACGACCGGCCCCGAGAAAGTCAATATCGCACGCCGGAATTCCGCGATAGCCCGTCAAGCTAACGCGTCGCTTGACCGATGACTCTCCTTTGTAACGCGCCTCAAAGAAAGTGTAGTCATTATTTCTGAATAGCAGGATCTTACTTTTCAAATAGCTTGCGTTTCATTCTTTTCCGACAGGGAAGCTAGATTTTAGATCCAACATTTTTGCGCGTTGCTTTAATATTGGTCTAATGCATTATTCATATATCGCAAAGTAAGGATATCGTTCTCTCGTTTTCGCCCTTATTCCCCCTTAGACGACGTGTGCTCGGTTCGGGGAGAAGCTCGGCGGACACGAACTTTCAATTTAAGTTCCTGCGTGGCGTTCTGCTTTCGGAACGTGACAGCGCAAAAGGACACTCGCCGAAGAATCCCCGACCTGCAAGCGCGCGCGCACGAAACAAACGCGGCCGATTACGATTCCAGCGGCCGACCTTGCGGGCCCATAAAAGTGCATAATCGCGCGCCTCGCATCAGCGTGGCAACATTTCCCTTGATCTTGGGCTCTCCGCGCGCGGTTATACGCGGGAAGCTTTGTTTTCTCGGCACAGCAGAGCCACACCCTGCCTCGGCGCGGTCGCACACCTTTATATATATATATATATATATATATATATATATATTTTACACACGTATACCGGTATAATAATAATTGTTCTCGCCCTTGCATCGAAAATGGCGGCCTTGTCCTTGCGAGGCCGCGCAAGGCCGCGCTTCTCGGACGCATCCATTGCCGCGCCGTGGGAAGATCGCTTCGCGGAGATCTCCTTCTCGCCGATGGACCCTCCGGCTCGCCTTGACTGATCCTTTCCACAGATCGGTACGTGTACTACTACTACTACTACTACGTATGCCGCTCTAACTAAACGCGCTCGCAGTAGATATAGAATTAAACGGATCCTCGTACGTCGCTGCATTGATAGCATTAATAAACCCGGCGTGTTTCGCATACACGCGCCGTGGCGCGCCATTCCTCGCGGTGCAGCATCGCGCCAGATGAGACCAGGAAATGCTCTCGTTGCCGTAATTTCGGCCTCGTTAAAGGGATCTTCTCGCTATCATCCATTGAGGATGCAGAGGCGCAGGGTAAAACTTATCAGGGAAATCTTGGTAGACTGGAAAGTCATCACTCCAACGTGTTGATATAAAAATAGACACTAGTGATGGATTACAGAGAATTGGAAGGTGAGTCAGATTGAGGTAAAAAACTCGCACTACAGGGTAATACAAGGAAGTATGATTGCGCGGAAGAGCAGCCGCTTCTTGACGACTTCAAGAGTTAGTGGAGTAAATTGAAATGAGTGTGGAAGTGAGTCAGCAAACGACTGCTTAGTTTAAAATCCGATTCAGCTTCTAATTCCATTCAGCCGTCGTCCCCATAATATTGTCATTTTGATAACAGTTGTAATATTGTAGTATCTATATCTTTTTATGTTGCTACAGAGACGGCAGCAAGCAAAGCAAATTTTGAATGAAGCAATTATCTTCGTGGGAACAAATTTATTCAAAATGAGATCGAAATTAAAAATTTTACGAGATAATTCCTGCTGAATAATTCCGAGAAAAATTGAACGAGCAGTAAAATTTAATTAAATTAATAATATTGGAGATAAGCAAAAAGAAGAACTTGTCCAGCAGAAGAAATGTAACACAAGCTGTAGCGATCGCGATGTGTTAGGGCAATGAGAAGATACATACCACTTTGTAGTGTAATTTTTTTCAGGATTTTTTCTCTGTCGCTTTTTCGATCTTGTTAGCAGCTTCAAATGGCATTCTCCTGTACGCTTGGCTGCTCGCGTGATATTTAACGATTTTTACGAAATTCTCATCCGATAGTATGGCGCGGCACTATCATTTGTGTCTCGCTATTAGCAAGTTATTTGCTGTTAATCCACGTAACACGGCCGTGTGAAAAATTACCGTAACCCACACCGTCGGATTTGATGTTATCGCGGAGTGGTAATATGGATTCTCGTTATATTTTGCGAATATCGTACTGTGGGACCGTTACATTCTACAGAGCATAACAGCGTAAATTGCGGCGACAATCTCCATTCGCGATATTTCCCAGAGCTTAGGCGGAAATTCGCGCGCGCACGCTTGCTTAACGATCGGGTCGAAATCCAGCAGCGTTTCGCAAACCGCGGCGAAATGATGAGAATTTACTAAGACGATGACGATGACGATTGGACCGCCACGACGCAACGGTTAGATCACATGAAAACATCGGCAATGGGACATTACGTATCCGCGTCGCGTAACGCTTTCGTCCGCGAATTTAACGGTAGCAAACCGGCGATTTTCTTTGTCTGTCAACTGACAAACGATCGTGCCCTCATGTAATTGCCGTGCTGATATTTCCCGCTTGATGTAACACTAAGCGTTGCGTGCAGAAAAATCGAACCGAAGATAAAGTTTCTAAAGCCGAATTAAAAGAAACTATAAATAGAAATTAATTTTGTAAAATTGTAAATTCTTTTTAACACATTGTTGACTAAGCATTTTATGCAAAAACTAATATTTACGTCTGACATCCAAGCCAATTCAATAGGATAAAAATTTCGTAAAAATTGTATAATGTATGAAAAGACAGAAAATAATAATTACAAAAAGTAACGACTAAACATAACAAATTCAATATAAAAACTTGATTAATTTTTAATTCTGACAATTTTGCATGATGACTAAACTGTATGCTTCCCTAAACATGAGTGAACTCATCGCCAGTTAATAACTTTCAGGCAACAAAGACGAGTCTATCTGGTCAATGATGTGTTAAAAATCAAAGATTGATTGATGTATTTCTACCTTTTTTCATACCTTCCTTTCTACTTGTACATACAAACACATGTCATAATTTGCCTAATAGGATTAAAGATCGCCTAGTGAATTACCTCGTACGGTCTGAGAGATTTCCATAAAAAGGATTATACGATGCGTAAGAGAGAAACCCGTAAATGATGTAACATGTCGGACGTTCGCATCGGTAATGTACGCTCGACAAAAATTAAAGCCAAGGTCGTTCCACTTTCCACCCACTCGGAAACCGTGGTGATTTGCTCGTAATTTTTACGATCTTATTCGCGATGCGCGAGCGAGTCGCATTGAGGCGCGAGACGATGTATAAAATTCGAAATGCGCGTAAGAAGAAGAGGCTAACACGCGATATCGTCGTCGCTGAATTTCATGCGAGTGTTACCAAATATAGAGACTGCGCTGGGTTCGTTTTATTTAAGTATAACCGTATAAGGGATTCGCATGTAATATTTCAGTCACAGATGGTTTATCTTTTACGAAAGTGCGCGTCATTTTTTGCGACGGATGCATTTGTGTCGATCAAGACGCGGCTCGAATTCCCGAACATCGATGGACACGATCGTCGATCGACCACGCGTCGGAGAGAATAAAACGCTCAACGTTGAAAGTGAAATTAACTTTCGAAAAAACCCGCAGAAAAGCTGACGAGCTGAAGTCGAGCGACCGTCCTTAATGTTAAAGAGAGTGTAGCGTCTCGCCGTATAAACTTAAACAAAGACGATCTAACAAAGCTCAACGATCACGAGCTCGCCTCCGATCCTTCCTCCCTAAGATTGATCTGCGCGCTCTCGGGAAGTAGCTCCCGATCCCAGCCACGATCTGATCAGCTGCCATTTAATCTCAGCACGCCGCAATTGTCAGCTGCTCTTGCTTCGTCGTTGCTGTGCATACACAGAGACTGACTCGGCTACCACGGGCGATTATTACATGCTTCCTAGGCAGGAAGAGAGTATCGAGGGCGGTGCGCGCGCTTCTGTGGGGTAACAGCTCCTCTCAGCGAGCAACAATAGGACCCATATTGAATAAACCCACGTCCACGTAGGTCGGGACGAGGCGCGCGTATTCTGTTAACCGGCGTACGGAGAACTCCGCGGGCGAGGCTCAGGCCGCCGGTATTGCTAGCACTGACAGTCCAGGCTGGGTAGAGGTGGTGGCACACGGTACCAACGACGGCTACACGACGCCGAGCGCGCGAGTGTGTGCGTGCGGCTCTTGGTGCCGGTGGACCTCTTACACTCCACTCAGTTCGAGCCGGGCGTCAGTGACTTCGCGTCCGCCGATCCGATCGGATCCTCTCCAAAAAGTGCGCGCGTTCCTCCGTAGGCCGGAAGGCAGTCAGGCAAATTGGACTATTAGATCATCGTTCTTAGAAAACCGGCGTTGAACGTGGAAGGATAATTGGAGTCTCTTTTGGGTATTTTTCATTCTGTTCATCCCTCTCAGTTTAGGCTCTTTCTACAAAATTGAAAGATCTTCAAAGATAAATATTTAAAATAGAAGATTCATCTCGCGTATTTTTTTCTTAATATAATGTAATTTGTTTATAACAGTACAGAATTCGAATGTAGGTACCTACGTAAATTGCGAAACAGATGCACGATTGTCTTTATTGCATGTCATCGTAGATCACAATTACGCTGCCGTTTCGATCACGATTAGCGATCGGTTCTGCAATTAAATAGATGTAATGACGTTCATCGAAGAGGCACGCCGACTAGGTTTGCAGAACGACGCGTTTCCGTGATCGGACCTCTGCGGAGTGCCGCGATGAACAACTCTTTGACTGTATCTCGCCTGCCCGTCTGTTTTCAGACCACCGCGATGCAACGCGACCTCGGTCGACAAGGTGTCTGAAGGATTTCCCCGCGGGATCTCTCTCTACCTCTTTCTCTGGCCTTCGCCTTTCCTCGCGGGATACGGTAGGTCCTGTTCGTAGGCTACCAGGATGCAGCTCAGACCCAGTTATCAAGGCGTCTGAAGGCACCCCGCGGCCCGCACGGCTCGACATAAAGCAATAAAAGCGCCCGCGCCACGAGATATATCTCGCGAGGTTTCGCGTAAGAAACGGCGAAAGAAAGCCGACTGCACCGGTAAATCATAAACGCCACGGGGATCGAAACCCCACGGGAGATAACTGCCTTCGCGTCCAGGTGATAGAGAGAAAGAGAGAGAGAGAGAGAGAGAGAGAGAGAGAGAGAGAGAGAGAGAGAGAGAGAGAGGAGCCAACGGAGGCTCGGTTAGCCGAGCGGGATTCATCGTTCGATCGCGCGTCCATCAGATCCATCTATCCTCGGACGCCTCGGCAGCGGCTCGAAAACGAAACAGCCCGGAAGAGGGACCTGCTCGTCGTTCATCATCAGGGACAGGACATCCGGAAGAGTGCCTCAGCCGCGCACAGACGGTCTTCATCGTTCGTCCCGTGCTCGCCATCGTGGACATCGTCGATAGATCCTGATAGCTTCCCCGTAAGAAGATACTCCACAGTCTTGCGCGTGCCTAGACGATCTTCCATTCTCGAGTGATCATCACGGATATACCGCCAGTAATCGTAATAGTCTAAGAGCTGCTAAGGAGAGATGCGTTGTCCGGCTGCGTTCTGCTCTGGCGGTTGGGTATATCATCGACAGATCGTGATAGTTTTGCCGTAACGCGTTCGCGCTATTAGGCCCTGATCAACCGCAGGAGATGATCCACTGTATGTGTGAAAAGTGTAACGCGGAAAGTGGCAAACCCGCGAGCGGATCGGCACCGATCGCCTTGACAGTGCCGCCGACTCGCGATCGATCGATTCCTTCAACGCGGTGTTTCGTCGACGGTGTTTCGTGATCCTCGATCTTCACTACGCGCTGTTGCCGAAGGCAACAGTTTAGTGGCCAGTGAACGGAGTTTCATGTATTGTTTATAACGGGCCGGGATCAACGAGCCGGCCTTAATATCCGCTGCAAATCAATTTCACGCCATTCGATAAAGGAAATCGATTTTACCGCTCGAGATTGACGTAAAAGACGATTGTTTAGTATAATTCGTATGTATAATTGGATCTCTCCCTCTTCTTCGCGCGCGGCAATTTAGCGCGAGGATTGCTCGACACTCGCGAAATATCAAAAATAACTCTCGGCGCGCCGAGAGGGTTAATGTCACTATCATCGCGCCGCGAGACGGAAAGTGACGGTCGCCGAGCGACCGCGGCGGAGTGACATAATTGAAGAAGAAAGTGCCAGCGCATCTGAGCCCGTTATTAAGCGGTAATGAGTGGGTACCGAGGGGAGAGCGAGGATGCCTTCGAAAGCAAGCGTCGTGCTCGCACCGCCACCACAGGGATTAAATGACGCCAAGCCCTCGAGCTGCCCAGCGTTACCCTGAAGAGGACTGTCTCGTTCAGCGTCATCGCGTCAGTTTCTTGATCCCGACACTTTGTGGTCTTCAGTCGGCTCCGACCAATTGCACGTTCACTTCGATGTTCCCCGGGATCGTTCGCGCGACGACACTGCTCCGAAACGCGTGAGATCATGTCGTCGAACAGCGAATTCTCGACGATGTCCAGCGAGGAGATGCCTTCGCTGCCGAAATCCCTGCCGAGCTCGAGGGAGGCCACCGCCGAGGGTGGTTCCGGTTCCAGCGGCGGATACATGCCGCTACGGGAGTTCCTGGATCGGTTTTCATTACCAAGGGTCGTCAGACTCGAGGGCACCGGCGGCAGACCGGTGCTCCTGTACAAGCAGCAACAGCGATCGCTGAGAGTCACGGCGAGCCTGCTGATGCACCGGTACCGGCATGACGTCAAGGTGGGACCGGAGATCGTCATCCCGGAGGGTTATCCAGGTGAGGGTTTTCCTTAGATCGGCCGTTTAATGCGAAACGATTATTACGCCCGGTTGCATCAAGGAAATTACAACCAGTCGAGTCTCCGACATTATTGCTCCTCGCGGAGGATTATTCCGGAAAGCGGAATGCCCGCAAAAACCATTCGTTTCTCGCGTGCGCTTCGATTCGATAAACAGTTAACATCGTAAGATGAAAAAAGGTTCTCGATTCGCGATTGATCGGAGATACTTTTCTCGAGAAAAATAACATAAAAAAACCGAGAACTTCTAGAGAAACATGAAAGTACGCAGCATGTATCTTTTAGAGATCTTTTCGGTATCTTTTTAAACGTCTCGACCTTTAATGTTATTTGAATTGGTACTGACGTAGCCTCTCTTTTAATGGCCTGTGTTCCGTGTGTGATAGTCAGCGCGTAGAACGTAAATTATGCTCGGCAGAACGAACGGTAACGGTTGTGGAGATCATCCGGCTGGAATCATCGGAACAGGTTATAGACTCCGTCGAGCTCACGCTCGCGTTTGCGTTGGCGATCGCGTGGACGTGCGAGAAGCTGCAAGAAAAATGATAATGCTTCGACTTTGCTCTCTCCTCTCCTCTTCTTTTCTTCCTCCTTTTCTCTCCCTTGATGAAGATGGGGATGATGCTCGTTCTCTCTCTCCTCTCTTTCTCTCTTTCTTTCTTTCTGTCTTACTAGAAAGAGAAGGAGAGCCTCTTCGTCATACGATTAATACTCCGACTCGTTCTTTTTCGTCTCAATCGTAAACCACTTTGTGGCGAAGTAAGTCGCGAAACTCGCTGCACGGCGGAGGCCGCCGCTCTTCTGCATGCGCGCTATCCTCCGCGACTTATATTGGTTTCTGGCATCAGAAATGAAAATTACGAGGCAATAAAGCGCGGTAATGCGGACCTATTAGATCGAATGGATGGGAGGTAAAGTGGGGAATGTTTAGGTTCGATGGTGGCTCGACAGCTTGAAGAGAGAACCGTCAGCTAACGACGTCTGGTTCTTTCGCGCCCGCGAGGAGCTATTCAATACATTGGCATTTCTCTCCACCCTTCTGCCTCACTTGCCTTGAACGCTTCTTTCCTCCTGTCTCGTTTCCTTCGTTCGCCTCTTCGTCTTCGTCCTCGTCCTTCTTTTTAGGCGCGCGAGACGTGAAATTGGCATCGCGCACGACAGTGTCGCGCTTGACTCGCCGCTAACTGGCCTCTAATAAACGCACTTCGTATTTTAATGAAAATGTCGTTGGTGAGACGATGCATGGCGATTATGAGTCAGACATGTTAAGTGGCCGGAGCTGCGAGTCCGATCGAGAGTTGGCATTTAACGCGCGCGTTTCGCCTCTTGAAATCTCCTCAATGAACGTCGCAAGGCGATTACATCGCCCGATTGCAAACCTCTGACGAATCGCGAAATCCGCAAGAAAAACATGCTTGCCGAATTGACGTCACAGTTAATGAAATTTCGTCATGCGTTTTTTTTTCCTTACTCGACAACGGTCCACCTGAGTCACGTCGGAGAAATGTCGTCAGTAATTCTTGCGCGCGAATGAATTATTTCGCGCATAGTGTGCCGATGATTCACGAGTCCAACGTGTTGACATACGCTTTCTAGCTTCTGCCTAGATCCCACGCCGACCTTGAAGCGGCTCGAGATGACTTGATGGTAAATGGCAATTCGCCGCTACTTTTCCCTTTCGATTTCGCTATTCGGCTCTTCTCTTTGCAGTCCGCTCGACAGCACTCGTGTATTTGAAAGATTTTGAAATTGAAACACCGAGAGATCACGGAATTACAACGAACAAAAGACGAATAGCGATAAAAAAAAGGTGATCCAGTTCTTTCGCATACTACCTGATAAAGTTTTCAAGTAATTATATTTTTTGGATACAAAATAGATTAATATGGGATTCTTGAAAGTTTAAAAAATCGTATAATCAAAGAAAGGGCATTAATAGCCAACGCGGATTTTGGTGCGTGTTGAAATTAATATATTTAAACAAGATTCAATAACGTCGAACGTTTCGGTTTAATTTCAGGCTATCTTCAACAACTAATAAATTACATACCCCACAGATGGATAAGTGATTTGAAATCGTGAATGTCAATAATAATATTAATATTTTTTGGAGATAACCGAGTCGCTCATTATACGCCGAGAAGGTCGAGGACAATTTGAACTGAGAAGAGTGCGCGTATGCGGATACAAACTCCTAGTTGGTCGCATCATAAATTCGCACTTGAAACGGGCGCGAGATTGGCTGTAATGTGCACCGCACGGTACTAACAGTAAATTGAGCCGGGAAAACGTTACTCCACGCCCACGAATTCGCCACGTAGCGCCGCGACGTAATTCTTACGCGCGACGTAAAACAGCGAAGGGGGCGGAAGACGGAGAAAAAGACCCGGCTCCATCGGCCAGACGTCTCTCGCGATGAATTAGTTCCGTGTTTTAAACGCTTCGGACCACGCGCGGCGAGAGAACGTTCCTCGCCGCGGTGATAAAGAAGCGTCGCCGGACGTTTACTATTGGCCGCCTCGGCGCAAAAAGAGCCAGGCGGGCATGCAGATCAAATAGCGGACCGTTCGCGCGAAGCGAATGAGAAGTCACGCGGCGTAATCGTCCGTATGTTTTCCCTCGTTGGCGGATACGAGGGCGTGCGGCTTTCCTCCGGTACCAACTGTCTCTCCTTGACTGCGCTTTCCCTCGTCTCCGTCCTCCGTCCTCCGTCCTCCGTCCTGCTCGGCGAAAACTGCGGGATTGCTTTTCCTTATGGCCGGCGGCTTCGTTTGCTCATCATTTTATGAACCATCGGACCAGAAATGCGAGACTCTCGCCAACGAACTCGCTGGGAAACCGGAGATTCTCAGTATTCGAAGCTCGACGTTTCACGTCATCTAAATTCCGTCCGACACCGCCGTGATAAATCTCGCTATTTTACGGAACAGAACTTCCTCCTCTTCGCTCTTTGTACTTTATCCCCCCCCCCTCCCCCTTTCGTGGCCGTTTTCCCTCTGCGTCATCGTGGAATTTCAACCGGCCAGCGCCGCGGCATGATTCCGTGCCGGAATGACTTTCGTCATCTGGCTTAATCCCATTTGTCCGGCGAGGCGCACGTGCGTGAAATGCACGATCACCGCGCGCGCGGCTGCCGTTAAGTGCAGGCACTCGATCCGGATTGTCCCGCGAAAACCAAATTGCGATTTCGCCGACGCGGCATGACGTAATCCTACTGTACGACTTCCGTCTGTCCGGCGCGAAAATTATCTGTAAAGTTAACGAGATCGCAGTGGAATTTCGTCATACGCCTTCTTCTAGCATTACTTACGACTTTCCATACCGTTGTAATATAATATCGTGACAAGGCAGCTTTAATGGCAGATCGAATTTTAACTTTTCATCGTTGGATGAAAGAAAGGAGCGCTCGTTACGTAGATGTCATCTACGTGGCGAAATTGAATCTCGCTGACGGCAATCGAATGTTTTTCTTTTGATAACGGGGAATTTATGGTATGCCGGGGTAGTTAGTATCACGCGGATTAAACACACATCGCGATTCCGCATGCATCTGCATCGCATCATTCCGCGTAATTTTCCGCGGTCGACAAGCCGGACAAAAAGAGTCTCAATCTTGAAATCAAGATTCATCGATGGGAGAACTATTAGAGAGTTGCAGGAAGAATTATTAGAGACATATGTCTATACAACATCGTAATCAACTTGCTCGAATATTTTCCATACGCGCTATACCGCACGACGAGTTTTTATTTCTACAAAAGAAAGACATTCGAAAGTGAATGAAAAATACGAAATAATTAATCCCGAATCAAAATATAATAATCAAAATATGATACGATCTTAAAACTTTTCATGTCATTTGTGATTGTAGCCGTACTTGTTTCAAGATAGAATCTGATTCAAAGAATGAAACCAAAAATTCTGATTCTCATCATAACGAATCACGTACTGCATCGTCGCGATAGTTCCTCGGCTCTAGTTTCGCGCATCGAGGAAGAGGGGTGTCATTAGAAGCTCGCTCCGCTGCGGATTGTTCATTCGGCGAAACGAAATTCTCGTCGGAGGAGTACGCAACTTGAACCCTCAACCGGGATAAAATTACTAGGAGAAGATTCAGACGCGCGCGTCTGATTCCAGAGAGTGATAAGGACGATGGACGATATCGCACAAATCACCGGCCGCGGCTTAACTGCTATTCGCGCAAATCCCGGGACAAGTCTCCGCGCACCAACCGCGCGGGCTCCAGTTTACAGTAATTTATTAGGCGTGTAAACCTCGGGAGAACGCGCGGCTCTCGTCGGCGGCGTTGAGGTCGACGTCCTTCCTCTTTCTTTCTCTCTCTCTCTCTCTCTCTCACATGAAAGACGCGGGTCCTCTTGTTCCTCCTCGTCCCTTTCTTTTTCCCCCTTTCTTTCTCTTTCCCCGTTCTTTTTTCTTTCTTTTCCTTGCCCGCGACCGCTGCACCGTTAACATGCATTCGACAAGGGATGATGGTGCCGGTAGCCCCTAAAGTTTTATGGAGCGGTTTACGAGATAATCGCGTACCTGCCCATTTGGCCACGGTGCAAAGGAACCACCTTTCGACAGTCGGTCGTTCGCCCGCGGCGAATCCGAAGAACATTCGCGATGCACCGTTGCCGTCCGCGAAAAAAAAGGGAAGGTAAAACGATCCTCGCGCTGCCGACGAAAGAAAGGCGGATCGCCGTAAAAAGTTAAACGCGAGTGACCGATAGCACGATGTGCGAAACGATCAGGCCTAGCGGGACATCGTCCTGCTCTCGCGTGTTACATGCTGGGAGGGCAAAAACGAAGATTTGCTGAACCCTTTCGTTAAAGACGTAATATCTTCTCGTCGTAAATATTTACGAGATTTATCTTTCTCGTCTCGTAAGCGCGCGCGATGAGAAAAAAGTACGATAGTTCACGGGTAAAGGAAAAAAAAGAAATGTAAAAATTGTACTCGCAATCATCCCCCCGCGCCGCCTTCCCCACGCGGGAATTATCGACGATCGCTTTCGTGCGTGTCGTGGTAGATCGGCGATTTCGCGCATTCGCGCGAGGAAAGAAGACTCCTCTCCTTCTCTCTCCGGACGGAGAGAAGCGGAGAATGAATTGCGTGCAGTATCGCGATCGTGATTGCGGGCCGAGGGATCGTATAGATCGGCTTATCCGACGCGGCCGTATGGTTTTACTGCCAACTGCCCGACCCGGCGCAGATGTCTCGGCTCTCTTTCTATATCCGAGAGATGTGTATATACACGTATACGTACATAGATATGTATATATATCGTTATTTGCTCGTGCAGACCTCTCGGACGAGGTCTTACGACGAGGCAAGAATGTTGCGCGGGCCCAGACGCGCCCTCGGCGATGACCGGCCTCCCTCGGTTTTAAATAACGGTCATTACGTGCCGGGATATAACTCTCTGAGGTATCGCGCGTCGGCCGGCATCGGCTGTGCGGAACCGATCCCACGACAAAGGAGAGACAGAAGCGAGAAAGGATTCAATCTATTCGAACCCGCGCGGCCGTTCGTGAGCCGGCCGTCTAATTTCTGCAAAACGATAAAATCTATAAAAGCGGCTGACCAATAAATCGCGCTCGACCCGTGCCCACCTCGCGCTCTATCGCCGTGTTCTACGACCTATTACCAATATCATCGCGTGGTACCGCTAATACCGATGCTACTGCTCTTGCCACGACCTCCCGGCCACGATCTGTTACTAATCTACGACAAATTCTTCCTTCGCATTTCTATTTTTTTTTATTTCTTTTTTTCTTTCGCTTTCGTCACTGCAAAAATATCGAAAATCAATGTTGTATGATAAGATGTTACAGCGACGTTGTATATATTGTAATTTTATTACGATTTTAGAGGAGGCAAAAGTTAAAAATATTGACCATCGGAAGATTGGCTTTTAGCAAATATATCCATAAAGATATATCGCCATTGGTGGAGTATAGCAGGCACTCTGCCGTGCCGTGACGAGTATCATCGATAACATAGTCCGGGAATCATATACTAATGTCACGGTTCGATTCACGTTCGAGTAATATTATATCCCGAATGATTGGTCTCTCGCGGCGTAACGTGAATTATGCACAATAAAGATTCCAGCCGCGAGATGTAGGCTGTGGTCTCCCTTACTTAATGCCCTGGCTAAACACATATATCGCACATCTCGATATCACAATGTTTATCTGGAATGTCACGCCGATCACCGGCGATCTCTCGCATCGAAGTACTTCCGATATTTTAGTAGAGATGAAAATTCATTGTCTTCGCAACAGTGTGGCCGTTTTTTAAAGCCTCAATGAAAATAACTGATTTTTACATCGCTATACAAATTTTATTTGATACTTATCGAATAGATTTCCATTAAATTTGGAACCCTAAAACCCTCTTTTATTGAAGAGAGAAGAAAAAAAAAGTACTTCCCCGATTTCATCAATATCTATCTCTGCCGCCATGCAATCTACTATTCACAATCGCACTTCCATAACTTTCCATAATTACTCAGAATCCGCAGTTCGAGATAAACGAAAAATCTGCAATCTGTTAAGTTGATATCCTGAAATGCAAATTTTTACAAAATTCATGATAAATCACACGTTTATGTCATATTCCGTGCAGCCGGACTTCCAGGCTATTTAGACAAAAACGTGACACCTGCGTCATAGATACCGAGCCACGTGCATCGATGACAAAGCCTATTACTCATACCATTGAAAGGAGATTTTCCTTTTATGCCATAAAGCCATATAAGAATTAGAATGAATTCTTAAAGCATGTTGCAATGCTTAACGCAGTTCCTACGAGCGCACCTGAACCATGGGTCAATGCCCAGTTCCTTGCTCCGGTTGCTGCAATCCTGTCCAGATTCTTTGATTGTCATCAAGGCGGCATAACACAAAGCGACATTTCTTGTGTCATCTAGAAATAGTTTTTTAAAATATTTAATAATTTGAGCATGTAGCTTTTGACAAAGAAAATTGTTATTAATTTAAAATCTACCTTAGATAACGATTCACCAGAAAAATTTCAGACCCTAACTGATTTAAAGATAAATAAATGTTTTCAATAGAAACTGGGAAGGACAGAATTCGAATATAATTCCATCGTTGAGACGTTGGATCCCGGCTGATACATATCTAAGATTCCGGAAACACGGTGTCCCTATGCGAGTCTATCCCAAGGAACGCCCGAGCATTAAATTCTGACATGTGCCGTGAATACAACGTGTCCCGTTCGGTAACGGGCCAGTATTTACAGAGTTATGGCACCGGCGAACTTTAGATCGTAAACACGTGCGTTGCAGCGGTGATGCGTTAAAAACAACGGGATGAAACGGATTTTCAGGAACGTTTAGCCGGCTGATTCACGCGTGAAGCGACCGCTCACTATCGTCTCGTGTTTGTTCAGCAAAGCGTGTATATTTTCTAAGCGCACAAAGTTAAAGGGAAGAATTAATGAACTCTATTAAATGTTATAACTATACATTTGTCTTGGGAATATAGTTCCGTTATATATACATATTATATATAATGGGGATTATAGAGTTCCGTTACTAAAATTTTACACCAAGATGCGATGCTTCAAATCTATATTTTAAATACGTAAATTTCTAAGATAAAATCCTATGCAGCCTCTACACACATTGTGTATAATTGCTTATTATGTATATATTTTTATATTTCAACTGCATTCTTCTTAACGTTATTGAATATAAAAAAAATAGGTTGTCCGGGTAGGGATCCAAAGGAAAACGTGCGCTTTATTATCGTGAATCGTTAGACGCGTGATTTCGCAATTACGCAAGACAATGAGATACGCGGTCGCGCGGTGCGTTAGGAAACCGCTCTTGACGTGTGTCTGAATGTGCCTGAACTTTTCCGTAGATTTTTCGCAGCGGATGCAGCGAATCTCTATAATTACGAATGGCTGAACGCGCTCGCTCGCCCCGCTCGCTCGCGTGGCCGTGTTTCATCTATGTCGGATGCGCGCGCGCTGGAAATGGAAAGTGAGGGAAGGCCGTGGCGCGCGTAAAGCTTGTGCAACTGCGACTGCAACTGCTGCACGCCTTCGCAACATTTCTTTTCCGGAGTACACGCTCCCGTCCCCGGATCCAGAAGCCGTCCTTCTACCGAGGGACGACTAAGGAAACCTCCCCCCGCCCCCCCTCCTATTAGCTCCCTTCGAGGTATTCTCAAGAGCGCAACGAGGAGATCCAATACCTACCATCCGTCTAATTGCGCGCGCTTGGTTCCAGTAAATTCAGGTCGTTGATCTAGAACAAACAAAAACCGGGAGTCCCGCCGGTCCCTAGATTATTCCATCAGTTAACCTCGAACACAAATTAATGCGCGCAGACTGGAAACGGAAAAACTTTCCCAAGGGAAACTGCCTTCCTTCCTTTGCGCGCTTCCTTTTTCCTTTTCATGCGACTTGCGAACGTTCACTGAATCTCTTCGACACTTTTCCATTTAGCTGAGAAAAGCAGATAAAATATAAAATACAAATGCAGCTGATGAAAATAAAACATTGCTTTGAAAAATCACATTTTAAGACAAATTATTATTTTTTTTTACGGTAATTTATGTTGACTTGCTATTTATCATTTATATATAATCATTTGCGGTACTTTTTTTTTAATTCGACTGATTTGGTAATCTTGTTCTGAAAATTATTTATTTTAGAAAGTAGAGGTAACTTTTGCTTTCGTTGGAGATGAATTCAAGATCTCAGAATTTGGAATAATAAAAACGATATTTTGGGTGATTTTTACATAACTACTTTTAACATCACTTATAGCGCTTTTGTTAAATTCGACTAATATTGGCAACTTTGACAAACTCTCTTTTAATGTCTCTGAAAATTGCTTACTTTAAAAAGTCGAGATAACTTTTGCTTTCGTCGAAGATGGATTCAGGCCTTCAGAGCCTGCAACAGCCTGGATGGCATTCCGGAGCAGTTCTTAAGGGCCAGGATTTGAGTGCATGCGCTCGCATCGGGGCGGCATTCTTAAATCAATTAGCAACGAGAAAAAGAACCCGCTGACCTTCGATCAGCCAACCGACCATTACTCGGCTACTGTGTCTCCGCTGCAGCAGCGCGCCTCAGAAATCCTCTTGTTCGCAATTTGGCGGCTTTCTTTTCGAGCTGACTGGAATTTCACAAGCGTAGAGTTCCTTCTTGCCAAATATACTAGATACGTTTTTTAACTTACCCTGAGGCCCCCCACACACACGTACACATACATGCGTACGCTGCTCCTGCGTATTATTGTGTCGGCAAATGCCAACCGGTCCTAATCGTTCTCACTAAGATTAACAAAAATTCAGTCTTGAGTCTCCATTAGAGGAGAAACGAGCTGTAGATTCTTTTCTCTATGTTTGATTCAAAGTCCCTATATATAACGATCTATATTGCTACAAGAGTTATTATTACAAATGAATACTTTGCATGAGTATACAGAATTTTTGATGACCAAAATCGGTGTTAAAGCAAGATAGGAAAAAAGATTAAATATAAAAGATTTAATAAAGATTTAATTATATTTATATAAAAAATAAACATTACAAGTATCAAATAATCAAATATTAGATAATATATTCTATTATTTAAAATAATGTATTAATTAAAAGTATTTTTCGGAAAAGAATTATTTTAGTTTCGTGTTTGTGTAATGATCTGCTAGTGAACAATTCCGTAAAGGAAAGCTCCATGATATTTAATCTGCTCATTAATAATCATGTCAAATTGGTATTGAAGTCGAAGAGGTGCGCTATGTGCCTTTATTGCACAGTCCTCCGCAATGACATTTAACGTTTCCCAACTCTTTACAGGATGGTTTTCTGTGATATCTGGCAATAACACGACGGGCAGCGCGCGCGTCTATCGAAGGGTGGATTCTTTGGTGAAGACGGGGGTGCCTGCTTTTCTGTTGGCGACGCCTCTGAGAGCCTACACATTGACACACTCGAAGATGGGTAAGTATATATAGGCGTTCAAAAGAAGCTAAAAGATACCGCGTGCGATCATTCGCGAAATGTCAAACGGTGCAACGTTCTTGACCTAGATGCATAAGCATACTGGTGCAGCATAGAAAGTGCTATCTTTCTCTCTGTCTCTCTTCCCTCTTTCCTTCTTAATCTCGCTTTATGCTAAACAAAGATATACGCTTGGAAATAGCAGAAGTTAGGTATCTCTTTTACGATTGTGCGAATTGCCACTCCGCCATAATTTAAATACATTGATATTCCAGGCAACGAGGAAGTCGAAAGCTACATAAATTTTAAACGCATGGATAAAAATTTAAAATAGATATGCGGGAAGCGCCGATTCATTAAAATTTAAGTTTTAATCAAATTTATGCGGATAACAATTTCATTTACATATCTACGCCCATAAAAACGTCCTTTGCCTCTATGCAATCTTATTAAAACTGTGTGAAAGAAACGAAAAAGGAAGTTCTGAATCTTTTTTACGGCGGTCAGATGTCAAAGTGACGTGAATTAGCTCATAATAGGTTGATGACACGCACTAATAAGATGTAAACTGCTGCTGTAAGATGTAAAATTGAAACTTTGTTGAAACGAGAATATCATCAAAAACCCGAGTAACGGCCAGCGCGGTTGGTGGATCAGTCTATGACCCTAATATTGGATACACATCGACAAGAAACCATCCATACCTATATGACTAGAAAAGACTTCTGCCACCTTTAACACTATTTGGTACCGTTAAAGATGCTTTTAGGACACGACTATTAAGAATGATTATTTCCTTTGAGATTTAACGCGTTGTTAACGGGATAACCGCGTGCAACTTAATCGAACAAGACGAACCGTCGGAGTTGCACGATCACGGCTTTGTACTTAGTACTTGCGTACGCAAATAGTGTCGCGGCTACAATTTGCGTTCATCAAATTTCGCACTCGTGTCTTTCAGAGAATGGAAATCTGCGAGCCCATTACACGAAGACGACGATTAGAGCCGGCGAGATACTGCGACTCATAGCAGTCTTTCAGGATACGAGGCGATGTAGCTCGGTCTCATTTGGCATTTCCGGCGGCTGCCCCGAAAAGGACCAGTATGCGCAGTGCATCGATCTTCAGGGACGAGAGGTATTTGCCTCGTTATCAACCAGAGGCGAATTCTACGCGATTTGTCAAAGCGGAAGCGTCGACACCGGAAGCGACGCAGTGCTCTACAAAGTTCACCACCTCGCCAAAAGACAATTGCCTCTCAGAGTAAGGCAAATTTATAAATTTATAACTTATAATTAATACTGAAAAATACTTTTTTCATTCATTTTTCATTATTTCTTATGTAATTATCATAGATTAAATAAATTTTTCACTTTAGGTACGATTGATAGCGGGACCGTTGCCAGTGCCGTTGCCGAAGGAGTACGGCGGTTTAATGCAATTAGAGACATCAACCCGTGGACCAATAGTGTTAGGCTGCGTCGTTCCCGAGAGACCGGTGCATAATCCAGAAATGCTCGAATTGGTTGTCTCCGGTAACGGAGCACCGAGAGTGCGAAGAGCTCGATTGGGTTATCCATCGGAAGCGAGATTACTGGCCTCACCGAAAATGCAACGATTACTATCAGCTTGCAGGTAAAGCCATTAATTGGATCTAAACCAAAAGCAAGTTTTTTATCAATAAAAAAATTGTTAGAAGCTTTTTATCAGTAAAAAAAGTATTGCATGAATAAATCAACAAATGTAAATCGTAAATAAAAGTACTCTTTATTGGTTATTCAAATAAAATTGTCATTGTTTTCTAACGTTCGAACTTCTAAAAAAATTCTATTCATCGTTTGAATCGTAAAAAATATGAACCGTTAGCTCGTTATTCTATCTATATTCTGGTATGATTGAACTGGTTCTTCTACTTTAGCCGAACGGTCGGAGATCGGGCAACGGAACCGCGAGTAGCGCCCACAAAGTTGTACCCGCCAACTGTGGAAAGCCTGAAAGAAATGCATCTAAAGAAGATTAAACCAAAACCGGAGACTAAGCCGATTTTGCAGAGCCTGAAGGATGGGCTGGAGCACCTGAAGCGGAGTTCCGTCAAAGAACGGAACCATCAGACAAAGCAGAGCACCGGAAACGGCATTCTGGAGAGGATCTCGAAACTCACTCAGGGTAACAGAAATCGCAATCCCGCGAAGAAATCGGCCTCCTTCACATTTGCGGTGAGACCGGAAATAGCCATGAGATCTCAGGAGCGTTACTCCAGTCTGGAGCCGGAAACTACCTCTCATCAAACCCAGAATCAAAACGCCAAGCAGCCGGTGCAGAGATCCGTATCGACCAGTGTATTGGAAGTACCGTGCGTCGAGCTACAGCCCAACTATTCTCGTGTAAGGGACAGTCTAACGCCGCTGCCATCACTTCCGAAGCTGGTCAAGACCAGCAACAACAAAACTGAAGAAATCTACGCCGAGATTTGCGATACTACAACGGCAAATCAGGCACAAAAGTGCCCAGGAAGCCACGTGATGGCGCGAATCAGGATTGTCGTGCAGGGCAACGATTCATCCCTGGGAGCACACAATGTGATCAGCAACGAAAGATATGTGAACTCAATGGTGACGAGCGAACAAATTGATTCGATTATAAGTACAGAAGACGAAGTGATTTATAATACTGTATTCTAAAATCAAGATGACGTACAAAATGCATTTACAATGTTCATGATCATACGTAAGTGGAAGAGATGTTATTGTAATTCGAGGCAGCAATGTATGGAAATTCCTAAGATGTAGGTAAACTGGCTGTGTTCATCATGCGCGTTACGCGTGCAATTCTATTTGCTTCGAGATGTATTATATTAGAGGATATTAAGAAAATTTGTACAAGTATTTTTATAGAAAAATACAGAAATTTTCTGTACATATCTTTGCCATACTATTAATGTACTAACAATTGGGATAAGAACGCGCTTTAGAAATGTTTCTTAGAACAATTCGCTCAAATTAATTACAAATGTAAGTGTAACTTGTGTCAAAATAAAATTTAATTTTTGTTAAATTACGGTTCACAAAAGAACAATGTGAAAAAAAGACATTGATTCTGTTTGTATGAAAAAAAATATATTTTATGTCTTTTTTAACATTTTAGTTCTTTTTGACTTTCGAGGATGTTGTCTTTTTCTTAATGTGGCATTACTATCTTTACTTTTATCAGTATTATTTTCTATTACTTTTTTCATCACTTCGATAGCCTTCTGTGTATCCTGAGCTATATCTATGTTCAAATCATCATCAAGATATTTTCCCGAAAATCCTTTTGGGAATATTGGCTTTGATAATAAAGATCGTAGTTGATTTTTCTTTGCCTTTAATTGTCGTCTTAGTGTTGCCTCAGTTGCTGCTTCTTCCGATTCCGACAATGACCCTCTGAAATAAAAAAAATAATTTATGCTGTAAAAATCGAAAAAAGAACAAGTTGATTCATTTCTCTTACTCAGCATCGTTCAAAACCATGTCCATATCTTCCAACGCTTTTCGTAGCCAATTTTTCTGATTATTCTGCCGACGGCATCGAAGTTCTAGCTTATCAATATCGCGAGCGACATTCACTCTTTCTTTTATAGTGATTAATATTCTATCCACCACCGGAAATATAGGCAAATCATCAGCTATAAAAACAGATTCACGTTATATTTTTTTTTATGATTGGTCACTGAATCGATATTTTAACATTAACGTACTGCGTCCAAGAGTTTTGCATAACTTAGTGTAATTCTGTTTTTCGGAGGGTTCCATCATAAGAACCGTGATCCCTTCCTTTTGCGCTCTTGCCGTTCTACCACTTCTATGTACATAACTCTGTAAAATAATTATTAAATCAATTACATGATCAAACTTTTAATACATATAGTTAGCATTAAATATCTTAAGCATTTACCTCAGCTGTCCTGGGAACTTGATAGTGTATCACATGTTCTATATTAGGTATATCTAAACCTCGTGCAGCTACATCAGTAGCTATTAATAGTCCATTCTCATCAGCTTGAAACCTATAATGTTTCTTATCAGTACATATATATATATATATATATATATATATATATATATATATATATATATATATATATATATATATATATATATATATATATATATTACTAAAAATATTAGATGCACAGAATGATCTCCTTGAAATATTCCTTTTATTGAAACATGCACGTTACGGAAAAAATTTAAATATTTTAAAATGTTATGCGAAATAAAATAATAAAATATTTTTTCTACCTTTCGAGATTTTTTAAGCGTTGACGTTGTTGCATATTAGCGTGCAGAGGTAAGGGCTTGCATTCAAGTATATTGAAAAGAGTGGCCAATCGTTTCACGCAGCCAATGCTGTTACAAAATACTAATGTTCTTCCGTCGTGTCTTTTTAAAAAGTAATAAAGATAATAATCCTTATGATCAATCGTACATGCTATTCGACATTCTGTTAAGTTATCGGTAGTACCTAGTAATAGAGATTTGATTAAATAATATCTAATATATACAGAATTTTTATTAATAATAAATAATTAAAATGTATACCTGACTCTTTTGTAAGATCAACGATTTTAGGATTCTTTATTTTGAACAACTGTATAATTTTTTGCAATTTTTGATCAGAAGTGAGTTTACATATTTTACTCCTAACATATCGCTTCTTTTTTCTATCCAGATAATCCGGGAGATCGTGCACCATGGCTAAAGTAGCCGAAAAAACAAATGTCTGCCGTTTCTCCAGCTTTGCTGGATTTCCATTTATCTTTTGCAATAAATTATGCAATTCTTGAAAATGACCCTTTTCCATCATTCTATCTGTCTCATCAATAGCTAAATACCTAAATAACATATTTTCTATAGTAATATTTCTTAAAATAGATAATAAAACTAGATCTTTAAGTTACCTGATAGAATCTATTTGACTGAGGTGAGAGTTGCCCTCTTCAATTAATTCCCACAATCTTCCAGGTGTAGCAATGACGATTTCGGGACCTTTGCTTAATATTCTTTCTTGCTTTACTGCTGCCATGCCCCCAAGAACAACAGCTATCTATATAATAATATGACAATTAGAATTATACATAAACTATACAAATCTGAACTTTGAAAAATACATACTTTAATATCTGTATATTTCGCTGTCTGAGTAAGATGACTCTTTATTTGAACTGCCAATTCACGAGTTGGTGCCAGGATTAAAGCATACAAAGGTTTGGTTGGAATATTGTGACAATTGTCAACCTTTACATCATTCACAACATTCACGCAATTCTCAAACTCTGTGAAGTCTTCACTTTCTAAATCAAATTTTGAAAAATTATTATTTGTAATATATTTAAATTAAAAAAATTGATTATAGTTTCAGTGAAACGACTTGATTTTAAAAAAGGAGAATAAATTCAAACAGAAAAAGAACATACTACTTTCAGTTTTCTTCTCTGGCAAAATCTGTCCTCCATTCTGGCTCTTTAAATCCAAGATTCCTTTTATAATTGGAATACCAAATGCTAACGTCTTGCCGCTACCAGTCTCAGCAGCACCTAATATATCCCTGCGGCCCAATATGGCAGCTGGCAATGTCCGTGTTTGTATCATAGTGGGAGAATGAAAATTCTGATCAGCTAGAGCTTTTATTACAGCAATAGGTACACCCATGGAACTCCATGCTTCAACATTAATCTTCTCCAAACTTTTAGTATTGTCGGTGTTAGAGTATAAGTCATTGTCACTATCAGAATTAGTTTGTTCATTAGCGATTTTGAGGTCTGCTGATTTTACTGTCTTTCTATCCTTTTTCTTTTTGTGTTTTGTTTCTTTCTTAGTCTTCGATTTCTTTGCAGAAGGCTCAATGTTATCAACATCAGTTTCTTCCTGTTTTTTTGAACATTTGCGCTTTGATGCCAACTATAATACAAGATATAATTTTAGAAAAAATCTTAAGCTATTAAAAAATAAATACTTACTTTTTGTTTCTCAGTAAGCTTCATTTTTGTGATTACGATTTTGCCCTTTTTGCTACTGCGTTCTAAGTTATACTCGTTTAATTCCTCTATTCCAATTAATCCTTCTATATTGTTGGATAATAAGGTGCCTTCCAATGTTACAGGTTTCCATCCATTATTGTTAACTCGTTTAACTTTTGTCATGATTACAATATATTTAATACTATTGTCTATATAAATATTACTGGCGAAGCTTCAATTTTTTAACGTGCCTTTAACTTAGCAAAGAGTTCTTTTGGCTATTAGACACAGGGCACTATAGGCGACTTCAAATATAGTACGATAACCTCAACACACGTGGTTATGGTTGAATTTTTTCCTCACTCGAATCCATTCTCTGACGCCTCTACGTGTGCAAAACGTATACTTTACAATGCGTAATCACAAGCATTTTCGACAGATAATATACATCCACGATTCTGTTCAGTCACCGACGAGAGAGAAAGAGAGAGAGAGAGAGAGTAGAGAATACCTCCTCGGTAGTTCTATACAATCCAATCTTTCAATCAATTTTTAATAAAGTTAAAATAATGAAACAAAATATATGACATTTATTTTTTTTATATTAAATATCTTATATCCACTATGTAAATATATATTTCCCAGGCAGAACCAGAGAGAAATATGAGAGAGACTATCCTAACCTTTTTGCGTGTGTACGTGGGACGGGACCACGTGGGACTGATATTTGGTCTAGCATCCGCGCCAAACATGGATGTAGAACAAAGAACTACACAGCCACATTTACTGTCGATAAATCGCTTCCATGGTGTATATCCGTGCTACATCCACTTTTTGTCCATTGTCGATAAATCACTTTTTGGTGTTTTCATGCCATAACTTTATAATTTGTGGATGTTACGTGAATTTTATTAATAATTTATTATAATAATATATAATTTAATATTAGGTAATTATTCCAAATCATGGCTTCACCTCCAAATGGACTGTAAATTTCTCTTAATAATTTCTATCAATATTCTAATATCGTAACCACAATTGTTCACAATTGGGGGAAGCTCTAAAAAAATTATAAACAAAAAACAGATAAAAATTATGGTTTTTAATATTTATCTCAACAAATATTAAAAAATTTTTTAAATATTTCAAAAACAAAAGTGTAGGCCTCGCTGAAATACGTATTTAATGTTTAATCTATTTTTGTTATACGAGTGATAGTTTTCGAGAAAATTAAAGATGTACCTAATTTTGCATGAAAAATAAAAGAAAATTAAGCCCACACTATTCGTTTCCACGTTGCTGAATATGGGGCTTTCTAATTATAGTTATAATTTTTACGCGGAGTTGCAGGGGGAAGGCGACGCTTTAAGACATTTTTTTGCTATTGCTAAAATGTCATCTGCCATATTAATAAAACCATTGAGTTTTTATTAGAAGAGACAAAATTCAATTATTTTCTTAAGATTTAATCGCGAAAGATAGCGCTTTTAACGTCTTTTCGAAAATCCATCTTGATGTAAATTACATATTTAGCACGGATTGTATCTAAGATTACAAATTGTAAAGAGACACACTATTTCATTATTGTATATACTGTGATCTGAAATTGTAATCGAAATCTTCGAAATTTGAAATTGTACAGCACAAATAAAGAAATATTTCATGATCGTACATCTGCTTTCTTTCGAGAACAGTTTTCTATCAATGGAAGTAAGAAATGTAATAATAAATTAGAAATTGAAGTACTAAAAATTTTTGAAAAAAAGATCGTGTGCGATATTATCGTGTGCATTCTGGAAGTGAAACGAGAATTACGTCAAGATGGCCAAGCGGCTTCGTTTCTCGCGCGAGCAACTTCACGCGTCATATGACGTCATATGACGTCGTATGACGCGGCCTCGCTACACGTCGTACTACTAATCTTGCGTTCCCGCATTTTTCGCGATCCAAATATCAAATGCTTATATTTTACACTCGTCTATTATGACGTTTACTGTTTTGCGTTGTAACAAATAGACGATGTAATATTTTAAATAGAGATCTGCGATATTTCTAGTAGTATCCAAAAATATGAGCGCCGCGCTTAAAAAAACGCTACGATGCACAGAACGGTACTGCTCGCTGACCTATCCACAAAGCGCGCCGCGTATCATTCTCCGAACACACGTCATATTCTCCGAAATATTTTAATGTTTTCCAGTATAGATTCTCGTCGAAATTTGACGAATCGCGACGCCGCGTATTATTCCGATTACTCGCGTTCCGTGTTCACCGCGTTAATAGCGACGAAATGGCGGCGCGCGATATTACGCGAATCAACGTCGGTCTGCACCGAATTCGATTTATGATTTTTTAGTTTATGATGTTTATTCTACAGATCGTTAATCGAGAGAGTGAATTATTCGCACTGTCGACAGCTACGTGTTTNTAAAATATAATCGCGTCTCGGTACACGGAACACTCGATCACGAAAATTACGATCGCAATGAGCGTCGATGAACAAGCGCGCGTTCCCGTCATGCACTCATTTTCATTTCCCACGCTTCGAAAGACGATAGCAGCTTGTGACTTTCCGAACGCGATCATCTCACATTATAACTTATAATGGGAATGAATAAATGGACTTACGAAAATCTTGAAGACACAGTCACGGAAGCACTGCAAAATTGTTGAATTGCCGATTCGAGTCAGCGGTACGCCGGGCGCGCCAAGCCGTCTACCGCTGCCAAGCGCCGCTGAAGATTGCGCAGGTACATACACACGCGGTTGTTAAAGTGTATCTTTATCTTTATCTTTCCACATGCTTCCTATATTGGAAAGAAAAAGACACATTCTAAACTAGTACAGTTAATATGTCCAGACATTAATGACTGCGTATGTATGGACATAAATGCATCGATATGTTCGTGTACAAGTTTAAAATGAAATTAACAGTGGACTTCCACACCACCCTTGAGGTTCCACTTAATGGCGCGTTAGGTTTTTTTAAAGTGGACCTTCGCCTGGAGCCATATTATACCACTGAATGGGGAGAGGGGGGGGGGGGAGTTCACCGCGTCGTCTGCCCGCGAGACCAAGCACCGCCGCACTATAAGAGTACGATGCGTGTTGGATTCCGACACCGTCGCCGGATACAGCGCTGGGCCGCTCAAAGAACGACCCGCCGCCTGATGTCCGAGACCATCCGTAGGCGCGGGCGGGGGAGAGGCGCTTCCGACACCGGTCGCCGGATACAGCGCTGGGCCGCTCAAAGAACGACCCGCCGCCTGATGT
>JAJVSH010000114.1:566804-597591 GCA_021460005.1 Tetramorium alpestre | reverse complement strand
ATACACGTACATTTCTACATATATAGAATAATTAAAAAAAATATATATATAGTATTACAATATATATATATATATACTTATGTTTATAGCATTCTTAAATAAATTAGAGTTAATAAAATGCATATCTAATTCTGCACACGTTAATTATATTCGCTAGATCAAACTTTGTAGTGTGTTAACTGAATCCGCAAGATTATTAATCTCGCCCGGAGCGAAGCGCGATAAATGAGTCGTTTGCATTTACCTGCATTAATCTCGTCAAAGTACTCTGTAGGCGAACATTTCAGCGCGTTTATATACGATAGCATGCGTCACCAGGATCACGCTATTTTATTAAACGGCGGTTTACTCCTCTCGCGCGCGTGAACAAGGTATTTGCGTGTTTGTGTTCACGCAATGCAAACATCACGTTTTAAATGGATATCGAAAGTAACACTCTCGTCGGCGCATTCATTGTTCATTACTTATATCATATGCGATATTTTAAAAATTTCAATCCTCTTTTTTCTCTAATTCTTGTTAAACCAAAATGACACAACTAATAAAAGATTTTTTAAAAATGTTGTCAAGCAGAATTCTTTCAAATGGATTCGTCTCTTATTTGAGATCAATAAATTTGTAGTAAGAAAATTAAATTTTTAACTGTAACTGTTCACATGAATTTTTATTAAAAAATTACTAAAACGATATGAAAGCTTGCGTTGCTCGATAGTTCAAATGAGCTTGTTATCTATGTTGATAAACTATAACAATTATCTTAATACGCGTTTATTTGGTATTTACAAAAGCTTACATTAGACAAATAGACACTCGTATATCTCATTTAAATTTTTGCCGTTCTACATCCAATTTGAAAAAAGAAGAACGTTATTGGATAAATAATGATCAAGTTTTAATTCGATTTTTTGTAAATTTATCCGACTATCTGTTTAATACATATCAATTTTTGAAGATGTTAAATATGTTGTATCTTCAGCGTCAATATTTAACGACCTCTTTCACCCGCTTTTAACTGCGGAGAGAACAACCGCTTAATTTAATTTCCATCAAATACTATGCGCGAGAAGTTTTCGCTTTCGCAAGTTCAATAAAAAACTTGGCGCGTAGCATTGCGTGACGGCGTGAATTAAACTACCACGCGCAGGGTAATCCACATGTCGCAGGTCGGGAACCGATATCTCTGTACAACCGTCTGTCAAAAAGTCACATCATTAATCGGTGCTTGGTGACACGTCTATCGATTTTATAAACAAAACGGAAACAGAAATCGACGATTTGCCGAGCGATAAGATACGATGCAATGTGCGATGAAAAGCCACGAGAGAGCGATAAGATCTGATATGCTATTCATTGGTATTGAATTAATTGCAATATTTATTCTGGCATTTAAAATACAAAAAAAATATATATATTTATAACTCTAAGATTTTAGTAGTTTCTTTTAGAGTTTATTTTAGAAAATTGACACGTTCAAGATATTTCCTGTCTTGGAATATTTCAAAAATTGAAATATTTCAAAAATTGTGTACGGTTTCTCCGACAGCATGTGGTTAAAAGTGTCTTATTCTTTTTTAAGTTACAAATTCCGAACTTCGTCCACGTCCATGAAATTATGATGGTTTAGTGGAACAAACATATTTTCTAAGAGACACTTCTGTTCGTGGTGTACCTATGTATCTGTTTCTGGGAAAGGCGTTTCGCAAGAAGAATTTGTTTAATCATTTATAAAGGAAGACGCCAGCACCACCATGGGGTGTAGTTGCCGAACCCATGGGGATAGGCACCATGGGCGGCGAATCGACGATGCCTTGCCTTCCTTCTCTCTCTCCTTCCTCTCTCGAGCAACCTTTCTGAATGCAAGAAGTCCGGCAGGTAGGCTCGTTAGCGAACAGGTAGGTAGGTAAAGGCGAGTCAGGGTAGATGTATAATGCTGACTGTAGCCAGTGTGTATCTGTGCTTACATATAGGGTGTGCCAATAATATGCGTCGCTTTATTCATTCAGATTTCACGGTAAATTACCATATCGATTGTTTACGAAAAAGATTATATAACGCGTCAGATATTTTTCCGAGTGCATTATTGAAAAATGACACGGTCGTAAATCATATTTACATAAAAAAAATTGTAAAACTAACTGTGATAATAGCATTGATATGATTAATAGATTGATTTATTGGTTAAGATAATTTTAAGGATACGCATGACTTAAAAAAATACAGAGAGTTGCTGCATTGTATAAAAAGAATAAAAAAATGTTACAGGCAATTTTCATTTTGCGCTTACATACATGTTTTCACTACGTATCTATTTCTCACGTAACTTTCTCTATTGATTGTAATGTTGAAAGAATTATAAAAGTACAATTTACAATACGCACTGAAATACACAAATGTAACTACTTTTCTTCAGCTTTTCTTTTTGTCGAACCTTCTATTACCTTGTCATCGCGATCGTTAGAAATTCTAGAGGACTTGCGGATATTTCAATATACCCGGTATATGCTGCAGAGCGTAAGAAATGGGTGGGTTAGCTCCGAGAAGAGACGAAGTAAGAGAAGAGAAAAGGAAGGTTACCGAAGGAACGAGAGCGAGAGAGTCGTGGCGAGATGCTAGGCAGAATGAGTGGGAGAAAGAGAAATCGAACGAGCGATACAAGGAAGGCGTGAAGAAGAGAGTACGAAAGAATGAGCGAGAAAGAGAGAGAGGAAAGAGAACTCGCTTGGGTGCCATGTGCATTGGTGAGCGGATACACATCGTACGGTTCGGAGGGAAGGTATTCGGGCAAGTTCAGGGTGATGCAGCAGCAGGGTCTCTCCTCTCTTCTCGTTGTGCTTCTCTCTGCCCCCTTATTCTCTCACTCTCGCATCATCTCGTTTCTTCGCTTCTTCTTTACGAAGATAAGTCCTCTCTCTCTCTCTCTCTCTCTCTCTCTCTCTCTCTCTCTCTCTTTCTCCTTTTCTCTCTTTCATGATTTCGCGCTTGTCCGTCGGAACTGTTCGTTTCGTTTCGTTTTTCGTCTCTGAGGATAAGCCTATAATGTGCTTGAGGCGATCTAGGCGCCCGACCGCCTACACGCGAACTCGTCAATTACTTCGCACAACGAGACACATCGTTTCTAACTCTCCCCTACCCCTCCCTACTCTCCGTCTCACTTCTTTCTTTTCTCTCTCGATCTTCGAAACGCGCCACGATGCATTGCGCGTCGTATATCCGCCGGAGTCCGAGGTGCAATCCGGACGCGCGGAGGCGGTTTTCCGAGCAGCGACAAAGTATGTGTATCGAAAGGCGCGCTTTCGCGAATGCCCACGTACATACATACCACCGGAAGAAATCGCGTGCAAACGCGTAGGTGCCTTTATGCGTATGTCACACCGACAAACACACGGGCGAACAGTGTCGCGAATCCATTTCATATTTTAAGTTCTTACATTTCACAAGTTCTAGGGAATAATTAAATTTAATTGGCCAATAATTATCAAGAAAGCTAGTATCTACTGCGAATATTTTGCGAAAGGATAAACTACATACTGAAATGACGTTTTATAAAAATTTACGATTAAAATAGACAGATTTCTGGTCTCATCTAAATTTTGCGATATCAGCACGCTAACTTCACGTAAACACGAAAAATAAAGAAAGTTCGTACAGAACATTTCGCGTTCGTCCGAGCTCCAACTACCGCGTGAATCGCATCATACGTTCAAATTTACGTCGCAGCGTTTACACTCGCTTGCGAAGTCAACTTGCAACAAAAACTCTAGTGGCTAGTCGTTTGACCACTATCCTCGCCCGCGCATATACGAGACTTTATTTCGTATATACTTTACGCCATCGATTTTTATTCCGACCGATACGTAAATCGTCGAAGTCTGTTCGTATGACATTTCAGAGTTGGATGGCGAAAAAAAATTTTCATAATTATTTTGCTCCAAGTGATAAGGACTTGGGATAATTAGCAATACATGTCGTGAAATAAATCGCGCTTTTAATCGAATAACACTTCGGGGAAATGTAACGAGAGGGTTCGTAAAGTTGTATCTTCGCTTTCCTATCTGGAGAGATTCTTTTTATTTCGATACTTAATTAGCATGGCGCGATCGCCGCACATAGAAACGCTAAACTGACTTGAAATACTTAACGAAAGGCTCGATATTATTGAATATTGAATAAGTAATGTGTAAGAAAAAGATAGCGTTATAAAAATGTCGAATATTGCATTTTATAATGTGTTAATGATAATATTATAGCAATAATAATAATTAATCAGGTAATCAAGTAAACACATTTCGTGTATGTGTACGTATTAATGATATTTTTTCATGATAATCGATAAGTAATAATAGCAAGCAATAATATGAAATTGTCATAAAAATATATTGCATACTGCACAACAAAAATTCGAAAATAAAAAAATGCGGATTTTTTTTTTTATGTACAAGTTCGCGCGCGCGTCTTTATTTAGATTTTATTTTTACTTATACGCATAAAAGCACAAAAATTATGCACACGAGAGAAAAGACGTTTCAATACAAGCATAGTATATTACGCTTTGCCATTGATTCACGTATACGTGTAATATGTCAATCCGCGGAATGAATCGTGTTTGGTTAAAAATGATGTCAGAACGTGACGCGTTACACGCAATCTCGACTTTCTCGGCATATCTGAATAACTAGTTTTCATGCAGACAAGTGACAAAAAAAAGAACACGTGAAGCGGCTCTAGTGAAGTCGGCCGATGCCAAGATTAATTCCGCTTGAGCCTCGCGCGCGGCCTTCCTCGAAGAGCCATAATTAACCACTTAAGCGATTACAACGGATCCCGACGTAACGTTTTACACGTTTTCTGACGGTGAGTGCAACGAATCCTTCCCTCTCTCTCTCTCTCACTCTCTCCTTAGTATTCACATGTATTCTCGAATGTGCATATATATATATGTATATAAAACGAAAGCTATCTGTGGCACAACGATGGAATCTGGTCAATGGAAACATTGGAGACTATAAATCTCTACAGGACAATACGCCTAATTGATGATCGCGAGTTCCATTCATATATTTTGAGAGTCATAATGCAACAAATGACGGGAACACACACCAAAAAAAAAATTGAAAAATTGAAAATTGCACAAATTCGCGATTATGAAGGATTTCGTACGGCTACGTATTGTATAAGCCGTGAAACGCGTATCGTTAAGAGCTGAGACCTTGATATATTGGATAATCACGCTTTCCAGACAGTTGTACCGTAATCGTGCCTGAAACATCTTGAATACGGAACGTGGCAGGAGACGTACGGCCACGTTAACTCATTAAAATGTTTTGGCAACGGCATGACAGCGTGCGCGGTAGCGCGACATCGATTTGTCAGTGACAAAGTCTGGCGGTGAGGAGGAAGGACTGGCCAACGGGAACTATAAGCACGCACTTCATTGTATACGTTACTGACACGTCGAAGCGATTTGTTCCGAATGAATCTGTCACTCGCAAATTCCGTTCGACTTCCTCTTTACAAATGACAAATTAGAATAGACATCTGAATTTTTCGAGGAATGAGAAGACATTAAAGATCAAGACAATACGTGTTGGACAAAGTGAAAAAGTGAAAAGTTTTCTCCTGAAATATTCAGAGAAGAATAACTTTCAGAAGACTAGTGCCCATATTCAGTCAGACCTTATACTTAAGGCCTCCTCCAAGTTTATCTTTAGATTCTCCACGGATCATTTCATTGGCTATCTAAAGATGAACTTGAAGCCTTAAATATAAAAGGCTTGTCTATATGAAAATACAGACATATTAGATCTTGAAAAACTGACGTAAACTTCTATACATATATATTATAAATAATCACTGACAATCACAATCGTAAATCTTTTGCTTCAAACACTTATTCCAGTCCTCCAGTCCTTTAATTTTTCGCATTTGCAATAAAATAATTTTAACGTACATACGTAAATGATGTTAAGAACGCAGTCTCAAATTGTATTAATTCCAGAAATCTGTAGGATGACATTGAGAAGCGAGATTGAAAGTTTCGCGAGAAACGTGACAATTTTCTTGACCTTGATGTTTCTCTTTTTTTTTCGAAAGAGAATACATGTTGCGCCACAGAGTATACACATTGCGAATTCGCGTTTACTGCATTGTTTACATCAGTTGAATTTTTGTGCGGGGCGCTTAGCGGTGTTATCGTGCTCGCTTCACGGCCGCTATTCATCTTTATAAAGGTTACACCAGCTATTAATATTACTTTTATAAACCTAAAAAAGCGTTTCTAAAGAATTCCGAATCGATTATAGCCTAAGAACGTATATATTCATTCAGCCTGACATATGCGTTCAAAGATGGATACAAATATACGATATCTAGACAATGAAGTAATCGCCAACGATAAACAACGAGATAAAGATCGAGGATTTAAAACTCTTTGGCTCATTTGTCGCACACGCTGCAACAAATCTGACGCAACATTCATACATGAATCGGCTTGCTTCCAAACTTCTTCAATATGCTTCTGCGATCGTCGCTCGCACAACAATCGGCCGCGTTTTGGCGACGACCTTTAGCAGGAAGGAGAACGCGATTCGAGACGACTTACAAAGTAGCTTTTATTGACGTCGTGCCAATAAGAGCAACGTGGCATATTATCTTTCTCTTTCTCGCTCTCTCACTTTCTTTCACGCGTCTAGAATTGTCTAAGTGTCGTTGTCGACGCCTCCGGCGTTCGCGATTATTGCGACGGGAGAGTGTGGGCAATAAGGCCACCGCCGCCGCTGACGACGACGACGACGACGGCAACGGCGGAGAAGAACCTTTCGAACGGTGACGATGTGCAACGTAATGCGGCGTAATAGCGAGGAAATTAATAGGAGCGCCGTGGCTAGTGGACAGCCATACGCCGGGAATCCGAGTCACATATTTTCCCTGGCCGACACAGAGCGCGCACACAGACGCGATTATCATCGGACCGTGAAAGCGGCTACGAGAGTAGGCACTTATCGTGCCGCGATCGATTTCAAATGACGTTAATCTAGGCGCGCGCGGGACAGCGAAAGATACCCGGTGCGGCGTTATGTCCGCGGTATATCGAGCTAGGCCCAGACGCGGACACCAGTCGGAAATGTCGCGCCGTCGATAGTTCATTATTTAATTCCTTGGTGCTCGGCGATCAATCGCCGGCAACTATGATACCCTCGCGTCTACAAAGTCTACTTACGTGAAATTACTTCCGACGACACGTTGCTTGTGACGTGATATGGATTATCGACATACAGATGCGGTTTACAGATTGGAGCATTCTCTCTCTGCGACGCGTCGACGTGCGGTTATTTTCGAGAGAAAATGGAAATTCTTTTTTGCAAACCTGACAACGTTTTGCAATACACGTTGTAAAATTAAAATTACGTTACGCTTTGTACCGGAGTGCTCTTTCTCTCTCTCTCTCTCTCTCTCTCTCTCTCTTACGCATTACTTCCATTTAAATAAGCCTCCAGCCGGCTGTTTACCACGACGCAACGGAATGATGTATCGATCCCGTTGACTTGGTAGGATTATAGGGGAAGCTAACGAATAATTAAACTCACGCGACGCGCGCGCGAAATTGGCGTCGATATGATTTTCCGCGTCGTTCGCGAAACATCGAAAGCCAACTCTGCGCGACGAAAGCGACCTATCGTCATTTTTTTTTTCTCTCTACGTTTTCACGGCGGACATTGACAACTGACAACTGCACAGAATACAGAGACGCAGAGTAGGCGCGATAAGTACGGCGGGGAAAATGCTTTAAGAGGCTGAAGAAATAGGCAAAGTGGGGAAAGTGAGCGAAAGGTCGAGACTTACCGAAAACGGGACTGAGGTCGGATCTCGCCGACGCTTTTCCCGTCGTCACATAGGTCCCACCGGCGAGCGTGCCCTTTTCCTGCAACACACATGCACGCACTTAATGACGCCTCGTGTCCTGCGGCTACAGAAATATTTTGGGAGGGTGTGTATGAAGAATATATTGGCGCGAGAGACACACGAGACACAATGGAGAAGAAGGAAAATATCGTCGGCGGGACGACGAAGAAATGGAATCCGCACCTCAGACTCCGTGAGGTCGATGAGGTCGCTCTTGTCCTCGGTGAGATTCTCGGAGGACCTCTTCTCCTCCTCGCCCTCATCCTTGAAGACCTTGACCTCGTCTTCGCTGCCGAGATCGTCGCCGCCGCCGCTGCTGCTCACGTGCGGCATTATTGCGGGCACGCGAGCGACGGCCGCCGTCTTCACCGGTCTTGCCTCGTATTCCTTCGCTTGTCAGTCGCGAGACTCGGTCTCCGTCGGCGGGAGGGGCGGTATGTCACACTCTCTCTTCACGGCGTGGTGCTTGAAGATGCCCGAGTCGCACCGCTCTCCGTCGGCTGGCGCGGCGCGGCGCGGCGGTAATTTCGAACGATTTCGGCCGACGTCGCGACGCGGCGTTTGCACTTGTCGTAAGAACCGGACGCGGGTCGCGGAGCACCGTTCACATTCGATTCGGATCTCACTGAACGTCGCCGCGTTACGGGCTGTGACCGGAGGCAACAGAACCTACGTAGCACAGAACCGTGTTCACCGTCACCGATACCACCGCCGTCGTCGTCTTCGCCGTCGTCGTCGTTGCCGTTGCTGTGGTTCCCGCTGCGTTGACAGTTGAACGACGAGGTTAGGCCGTGCCGCTTGTCCCGGGTCAAGACAAAGAGCCAGCGAGCGCGCTGCTCCGTTTCCTCGCGTACGGCGATGCCCGTCGGCGCGCTGAACCGAACTGGCGTGAGGCGAGTCAACGCGGCAATCGTGGCGCACTTTTGAGTCAGAACACTCGGCGGCGCGGAGACGCGCAACGTCTCGCCGACGGCACGAGACGGCGGGGCGCGCCTCTCCGTCTCGCGACACTCGGCCGCGCTTTTCGCGCGCGAGAGTTTAATTTCCGGTCGTCAGCGTCGTAGCTCGTCGAAGAGAGCGACGCGTGGGAAGATCGCCGCTACCGCGGGGGCAGGAGGGGAAGGAGGCTGGAGAAGGGAAGGTGACGCGCGCGCGAGACGGCGTAGGACGACGCGTAGAGACGAAGAGAGAAACAGACGGTGAAGAAAATGCGGCGGATAGAGGTAGAGGTGGTGTACAGAAGGCAGGCCGTGACGTATCTAATGCGCAGAGTTTACGGCGGAGCGAGGCGCGCCGCGCGGTTGCGGTTGTTGCTCCACTCGCTCCCGGCTCTCTCTCTCTCTCTCTCTCTCTCTCTCAGTACGCGCACCGCTCAGAACCCGGTTCGCACGTAGCATACCCGCACAAGGACGGTGGCCACGATGTTTCCGCGAGCGCACGACACTGCGATTCCGTCAACGGGCCCGTACGGTGGAGACGACGCGCGACGATTGCGGCACCACGACGACTACGGCACTGTCGGTGTTGCTGTTTTTGCGGACGGTGCACGCGCCGAGCGGTCATCGTGCCCGCTGTGTGTGGCGCGCGAGCAGTGTTCGAGCGTTGCGTGTCGTTCCCGCGTATATCTGTTATCACGCCCCGGACCTCCGTGTGCCCTCTCGGTACGGTCTACCTCGATGCTCGGTGCCGACTGCCGGCGACGGTGAGCTCGGGCGGGCGGCTCTCCCACGCGGCGACCAATCACGACGCCGGATTCACCGCGGCGGTTTCCCTCGCCGACGCGCCACCTCGCTCCCCCGCGATGCCGCGCTCAGCCAGTCATGGCAGGCAAGGCGGCGAGCCGATCGCGCCCGACGCTGCACGAGCGTACCCGAACGTGCTCCGGCGCCGTCGCTACCACCACCAACGCAACGCGCGCGAGCCGCGACTCCGTGTGTCTGCCTCCGTCGTTGTCCTCTTCGTAGCTCTTGTTTGATGAAAGAATCGCGCTTCCTATCGCCCGATGCTTGTCGATGCGTCTGTCGCTTGACGAATTAACTCGAGTTATCGCGCCCGGTAACGAAGGTACGTGAATTCAAACAACTTTTTCTTATTTATTCTCAAGCTTTACGGTTTGCAAGCTCCGACGAACGTACGTTCGCGTCATCGCGCCGGCCGATCATGCTCGTAAATGTCGCTGGTTATTGCATTTATTCACCAGGCGAATCGTTGCAAGTTTTTTTTTTTTTTTTTTTCTTCGTACTGTCGAAAGTTGTCTCGCTTGTGTCTATCGGCTCGAGAAACTTGGCGAGTGTACTATATTCATCGTAAGATAAAAATGGCGGGATCCCGTCATGAATTTATTGTCCGACATGACACGCGAACGTGCTTCTGTGTGAGGCCATTAGGGCAGGTGCACGCGTGATTTCTTCATGGCTTCACGGAAGAACGTAGTAATTTATGATAATTTATATGTCCGCTACCGCTCGTCTCAGCGTTTAATTAATATATTGTCGAAAGGATATCTTACGTTACTGCGCGAACTTAACATAAATGCTCGCGCTGCGAAAATTACATGTTGTTGTAGAAATTGAATATCATAAGCCATTTATCGATGAATACGCGAAACTGATTTCTCACACTGCACTGAGAGAAATGTTTTGTATTATGAACCAAAAGTTTTGTTGATATATGCTCAAGAAATTTATTTAGTTGCTGTAAACAAATATGTTATTTGCTTATATCTCGTTAAGTTGTTTTGGTTTAGAGAACAAAACAGAAATGTTTAGAGAACAAAACTGTTTTGTTCTCTAAACCAAAACGACTTAACAAGATATAAGCAAATAACATATTTGTTTACAGCAACTAAATAAATTTCTTGAGCATATATCAACAAAACTTTTGGTTCACAGTACAAAACATTTCTCTCAGTGTAGTAGTGTCAAATTATACTCAATTTGAGTCATTTTTATAACTATTCCATAGGTCGCCACTGCTCCTACTCATTAATTTTGACTAAAATTTTGATTAACATGGAAGTTAATTTAAATAAATTAAATTAAAAAACATATTGAGTAAGGCTTACTCAACGTATCGCTAATTTTATCTCATTGTTTTAGTCAAATTAACCGAATATTAAATAGGAGCAGTGTCAACCCATAGTAGTTTACAGTGCNGGAAGCATTATGGCGATTGCGAATTTTCTTACATAATATGATTTCGTCGAAATAGTTGTACCTTCCTGTTGCGATTTGTGCGCGCGATAAAGAGAAAGAGATATTGTCATGCATATAAATCTTCCTGTGTACTTTTATTCCGTACCGTAATTCGTGAAGAGAGATCGCACCGAATTTCGAATTTCTGAAAATTATGTACGAGCTGAGAGAGAAAATTCGGAAAACAGCCGTGCTTCCTATGACGGCGCAAAATCGAGAAACAGCGCGCCCGCGTATTTCCGACGCTCTTCCGAAATTACGACGATACCGCCGAATCGCGCGGGTGCGTGTCGCTGAAGCGCCGCTGAAACATATACAGGACCCGCCGACATACAAGCGAATTTAATACGTCATGAAAGCATCTAAATTCGCATCGCCGATGAGAGCCGTCTCCTCTCGCGAGTCTCTTTCAGCGAGTTTTTCGACTCTCGCTTTTTGCCGCCGTTGTTCCTTTTTAGACCGTTGCCCAAACTAAATTTTAGCCGCATCACTCCGCGAGTACGGCCCTTTTTCATATTTAATAAATTTTTAATTAGTCTCGTAAACTTTACGAGTGCAGCAAATCTATCATATGGAGCACAGAATTACATAATTAATATACGCTTAAAAATGAGTGCGCTATTTAAATCTTTCAATATATTCCTTCTACTGCGATTTCCTGTATATGACGCAATTAAATAACTGTATTATCGCGAAACAGAATTCAAGGAAGGTTTCCATGGTGTTTGTACCTCTTATGATATGGATTTTTATTCTCCGTAGGTATTATCGGTAGGAATTCCATAAAATGATTATCCAGGTCTTATATACATATATGTAATAAAGAATTAAATAGAAATGAG
Source organism: Tetramorium alpestre (assembly GCA_021460005.1). Taxonomy (NCBI): domain Eukaryota; kingdom Metazoa; phylum Arthropoda; class Insecta; order Hymenoptera; family Formicidae; genus Tetramorium; species Tetramorium alpestre. Next base: position 585,656 of record JAJVSH010000114.1, on the reverse strand, counting down.
TAAGATAGCAAAATTGCGCGTTTTATGGTGGGAGCTTGCTGCCGCCATACCACGTACCGTTGGGAAAGAGCGTACATTTTGCAAATATACTTATCCGGCTTATAATTTATGCTCCGCAATATTTTTCGGCTGCGTAATTCTCGGCCGCTGCTGCATCGCGAGTAATAGCGCGACTATTTAGTAGTTGGATATATGGAGACACGAACACGCAACCTCCCCCTCCCCCCGTCAGTTAAATACATACAGTTGAAAAATAAAAAATCTTTAATACCGCGTATATATCCAAAGGTACGGCAGCGCGTGTCGCGTTCGAACGCTACGACGAAACGATGATCTAACATCGTACGTTTTACGTACTACTGTAAATATCGTTAATTACTGTATAATTCAGTCTTATCGGTGATTACGCGTAAATCTCACCTAATCGTTGTTAAATTGTGCCTTAATGAAATTAAATAAGGCTTAGAGTCTAAGACCCGTATTCATAAATTTTTTTAATCGATAAATGCATGTATTTAACATACAGTTCACATTTTTATACTAAAAAATTTCAGAAACAAATCGCATTTATTGAATATAAACACGCGTTCTAAATATGGTTTGTATGTCTCCACTGTTACGCTTCTATATAAAAGCATAAAAATTTTTATTAGTTTTTAAAAATTTTTATTAAATTAGTTGAACGATAAAAGGAAAGGCATACGTAAAATCAACAATGTGAATAAAAATTGAATAGTACCGAGTAGATTTAAATTCGTCAATATGGATTGCAATTGTAAATTCCAAGCGGATAGCTTCAAAGAATCGGAATTTCAACAGTTCCGTGGTGACATCTGTATGGTATATCTGTTAAGTCTCTTTATACTGAAAAGATAAGACGGATCACTGACTTACCATTATAGGCAAGTATTATGCAGATGTATTTTGCTTTTTCAACTTTTGCTTTATAAAAAAAACATTAAATTTTATATTTATAAGTATTATACAATGAAGCAAAATGAAATATGATACTTTATTCAATGGTTATAACAAATATTGCTGCTAGACTAACATTGCGTCCAGCATGTTAAAAAATAAATGTCGAGTATATGCAATATTCTTAAGTATTTACAAATTTTTTTTGGACAGATTTTCTTTTGAAGCCGCGTCGTTTTGCCGATCTTCGATTCGCCAAATTACGATAACAATATATTTTCAATTCCCGGATCTGTTCTTCTAAATTGGATAGGATGGAGGTCATCTTCATATCGCTAATTTCTAGATTTTTGTTCACCAAACTAAAAAAAAAAATAGGCACTGTGTTAAAGATAATTTCAATTTTCAATGTTTTAAATGTGAAAAAAATGTACTTTATGCAAATCGTATAACCCATACTTATCGTTTTTGAAAGATGTCTTGGTGGATAACGAAAATAAAGCATCTATTAGATCGGCGGGAATCTTAGGAGGCGATTCTGTAAAATGCGTGTGACTCATATGGTGAAAATAATTTTCACGTGAGACTAACGTAATTTTTGTGGGAATATCGCGTCTTGAGTGCAACAGCATTCTTAAGCGAGGATGTAGCCAATTACTGCGAAAGATTCTGTGTGACGTCACCCTCTCTAAATGTGCGACAAATTCCGCTTGTTTCAGTAATCGACGTATGTGGCCCTATGCGACAATATTAATTCCGATGCTGATTAATCTTGACTAATCTGCATATCGATCTATTGCATAGCTTAGGTTAGCTTAATGTAGCTTTTGGCAATTAAGAGGCTATCCTGTATTGAATAATATGAGACTCTGGCTCGATTTCATATATCCTACCTCCTTTTCGAGACCTTGAATGTCGTTGACCGCCAAACCGATCATGAGATTAATCAAAACGATACTGGCGAGTATAGTAAAAACAAAAAACACAATTCTGCTTGTGACTGGGAGAAAAGTATCCTTGTCGTTCTCGTTTTTGAACAGGTCTTTGTAGTCGTACTCGCCCATCATCATTACCACAGTGTTTACCATAGACCTCCAAAAATCGGGAAACTGCTCATTTCCATAAAACAAAATCTCAAAGCTCAACGCAAATCCAACAATCAGGTAGCCAAACGCCAAGAGAACCTAGAAAGAAATAAAAGCTGTAGATGTATGTCGGTTCTAATATCAAGAGTGATGCGTAAGATGAATTCTAATGTGATATCGTCGACGCTATTTATAAAGTCTGGATTTATTTCTCTCAAATTATTATGTCACACTTGTGATTAAAGAATTTGTCATAGAAGATTACTAGTCTGAATGATGATTCAATGATTATTTATACACAAGGATAATCGCAATGTCTGAATTTTTCTCATTGTACATCAAGTTTCCGTTTATAAACAGTGCGATGACTTTAAAAGAAATATGAATTTATGACAGAAAATTTCGAAATGCCAGTTATGTTTTCGTATTTTGCGATTGGATTTTTGTAGAATGTATAAATCGTAATAGTTTGCTCTGAGAAAAACAACAGTTCGTTAATTAGTACAGCTGACTTTTAGAATGTTCTTCAACACCGTGGAAAACATGAGCGCGTAATATCCCCACATTGGAACTCGACCAATTATTAACATTATTTGCATCCAACTCAGCAAGATTGCGATGCTGATGAAATGTAGCACCCATTGTATGCAATATCGAGACTCATGTTCTTCCTTTGAGCACTTGATAAACTCGCCCGCTATCGACGCCACCAGGGATAGCATGGCGCATATGAGTGACAACCACGTCTCGAATTGTCTCAGATAATGCCTGAAATGTTTGAGAATGTATGTCGAGTATAAGTCAATTGAAAAATTCACATTTTTCATTGCTCGGATGCATATTTACTTGGGTTCTAATATAATTTGAACCGTATTGTGAAACAATAGGATGCAGGAACAGATCGCTAGGATTCTTCGTGTCACCACGTGATTAACATCGTTCTGCGCCATTTGGCTTAACATTATGGCATAGAGTGAAAGGGAAATAACGAAAAACAAGTGTACGAGTATAAGAAGAAAGAAAAGTATCCTTAATCTCGCCCACTTTAGTCTGAGAAACGTCTCCACAAGTGGATGCTGTAATATTGCCAGTTGCCTTATATCCGAAGCTGCGGCTATAATGGCCGTAACTACTGCCATTTGCATTTGGTGCTTTGGGGCCAATATACCGAAGTCAACAGTAATCTTTAACAGAGGCATTCCGTTCATTAGAATTCAGCAAAGGTAACACAGTGAAATAAGAAAGTAGGATATCTGTATCTGCACGTAAGAGTCTAACGGGAGACACAAAGCGATCCTTACATTCTCGTATTTCCCTGAAGGAGAAGTATTGATCGTTCGTACGCAAGAATCCAAGATGTCTGTTAAAAAGGCCAATGGACGCGAAATATGAGCGAATATCGCATCAACCACAGTGACACCAGTCTTCGTCACGGCGGCTAAATTAGCTCCATGACTGATCAAAGCTCGTACGCACTTGCGATGTCCCTGATAAGACGCTCTATGAAGGGCCGTACGATTTATCTAGGAAGATAATACAGAAAACAGAGATACTATGTAGAAAATAATGTACAATTTTTTTCTTGTAATTTCACCTGTTATTCTTAAAATGCACCGTCCAATAGCTAACCTGATCGCACGTATCAATGTTATGACAGTGCATTGCTTCAAGTAGAACCATTAGTGTCTCGATGTTCCCTGTACTCGCGACGATATGAAGAGGCGTGTTCCCGGAGCTCTTACATTTGTACATTGGCCATGCACCATTTGACAGTAATATCTTTGTCGCTTCTGCGCTGCCTAGCATCGCCGCATGATGCAAAGCAGTAGTGCCTAGCAAAGTTGAACGTGAATTAAATTGTTTTACAAATTATTATATATACAGGGTGTCCTAAAACTACCGGATATCCTCTTAATGGCAGATTCTTTAGAAAATTTTAAGACGAAAATCCTAATACGAAAATGTCGAGGGTACAATAGTTTTTAAATAGGAAGCGATTATATTTTACGAATGATAGGGCTGAAATTTCGCGCGCTCAGGCACGAAATAACAAGTGCTAAAAGTGCTCCTATGAACATAAGGAGCACTTTTAGCATTTGTTATTTCGCTGTGCCTGAGCGCGCGAAATTTCAGCCTGTCATTCGTAAAATATAATCGCTTCCCATTTAAAAATTATTGTACCCTCGACATTTTTGTATTGGGCTTTTCGTCTTGAAATTTTCTAAAGAATCTGTCATTAAGAAGATATCCGGTAGTTTTAGGACACCCTGTATATGACATTTTAAAAAATTCTTTTGATAGTAATAAATTAATTATTATACAAGTAAATATAGTGGCATAACGCGTCTTCTATCAATATTACGTAATGCTTGATAGATTGACTAATACCCGTGTCCGGATGAATAATGTCAACGAACACCTTCGCAGCGACTAGAATTCTAACGATCTCGACGAATTTAGTCATCTCATTGAGATCATCGCGATTCACCGCGCTTCCTGCCAAGAGTAACGGAGTAATTAGACGCTCGTCTTTAACGTTCACATCCGCACCGTGCTCCACCAAAATGTGCACGACGTCTGCGTGATTATTTTTTACCGCCTGGTGCAATGGCGTTCTTCCCCAGCACACGGGTAATGGCAACTAAAACGAAGCGTCGGAAAAAAAAGCGTAATTTCTGTTTCTTTTATTTTTGGGATTAGTAAAACTTTGCAAATTATTTCCGTGGTACGAACTTTTCTTCCTACGAGGTAGGATTTTGTCAGCGAAAAACATGCAGGGGTTTCCTGTATAGTACACGAATAGATACCGACTTTGGCATCGAGCTGACTTCCATGTTGAAGAAGCCACTTTGTCACGTCAGTATTACCGTTGTGTGCCGCGTAATAAAGAGCGCATCTACCAATTTTATCCATGCCGTTTATATCGGCGCCTTTTTTGTAGAGTTGATTCAACAGATCTATATTCCCCTGCCACGCGGCCATTTGCAGGGCTGTCACTTGAAGAGTACCCACCGGACGCACGTATCTATTTTTACTATCGCACGCCAAAATTTCACTCGCCTCGTCGAACTTTCCATTCTCGATCGCTGATATGAGCGCGATATGATCCGGATCGCATTCTTGCATTACGACTTTTCCTTTTTTTACGTCAACGGCTTAAATTGAAATCGATCCACGAGTCCCTAATGCTCTAATGCTCGTGAAAAACTAACGCACAATGCGTAATTAACGAGAACGTTTAATCACTATCAGCCGGATGTGGTATGCGAGGGATGTGATAGTGTTCTTTATTTTGATACGATCTTATTTTAATACCATGTTAATTTACGTCAATACTTTGACCAAAGCTATTGACGTAAATTAATATGACATTAAAATAAAATTTCCACAGCTTGTAATAATTATACAGATTTTCTCCGATTTCGCTGTTACCGAATGAAAATCTCGCAGTCTATTAGGATGCCTATACAGCATACATATACATATATTTGCGTTGCAAAAAGTAAAGACTGCAGTTGAATTTTTGAACGGTAGCGAATAATTTTCGACCGGATATTTGTATAATCTCGTTAAAATAAATTCCAAAATTTACAGTGGCATTTCCCACATCGCCCTCTGGCTACGTTCTGGCGCACGGCGTAGCTCCCCGACCCAAATTCCAATAATTAATTAATTTCGCGGGTATCGCGTTACAGTTTTATGAGTAAATACCTTCGAAGCGAGTGCATTCCGTTGTTCGATACTTCGAACAGCTCCGTTATTCGCGCATAATCAAACTATCGATCTGGATACTCGTGAATCTCGGTGCGTCGCACAGTTTTAACTTTATAACGAATTTGTTCACAATAGCTAACGGGATTACTCCAGCGTGACTGAAGAAAGTAAACGAACGTAATGAACGAAGCCGTCTTTGAACCTGTGTCCGTTACTGCTCAAAGATCTACATGTACAAGGTGTCTTCACTTTTTTTGCTTTTTGTTTTATTTACGAATTGTTTACTTTATTTATTATTATTATTATTTTTTTTTAGTTTTTGTTATTTTAGAATTTTTCTTGGTAAATCTTTGATCAAAGTTATTTACATTTCGATATTTTCTATAAGCAAAATTGCTTTTAATTAAATGAAAAAACATTCAACGAAAGTCACTGTGCACTGATATACGAACATGCTTATGATGTTTGTACACGCTCGCACATGAGATTGCATAACGACAAACAGGTAACATTTGCCCGTTTAAACACACACGGCTGTGGTCGGGCTCGTCGTGTATTCGTGCAGCCGTTAGCCTTAACACACGTTCACACGCTCAATCAACTGGAGAAGCGTTGCGTTACCTTGCCGGGCTCTCAGGGCCAGTACGCGTCTGACCACGCCACTGAGAGCATCCTTCCGTTACACGCACAATCTTGTTGGGCTAGAAGCCGATTCTTCACACATACGAAATGCCGAATTGTCCAAAGTGCGACAAGCCTGTGTACTTCGGTAAGATTATTATTGCAACGTTGTTACGAAACACATTGAAACCAGTCCAATTTGAATGAGTTAAGTTTTTCAATCCTATCGATGCGAAGTATTGTACTTTGTGCTAATCATCGTGCTCATCGTGAGCAAAGTTCGTTCTACACATTCGTAATATTGAAAGCTAAATTTGCCGAAATGGAGTGTCTTGATTTACAGATCAAACGTGACTCTTATTATGATACATTTCTGTATTCGAATTATTCTTTTATGTTTTTATGTGTATAAGACTGGAAGAGAACGCTGAAAGTGACATAATTTTATTTTCCACAATTTTTTTTTGGATCGTCTCATAAACGCGTTACATAAATTATTCACATTGCCGCAGTCATTTATATAGAGCGGCGAAGAAAAGAGATTATTAAGTATCTTGTATTGATAAACATAATACGATAATCGCAATCCACTTCCATGCGTCACTTGATAGAAAACGATTGAACCGATTAAATGTACGTGTGCGTAATATGCTTTACATAAATTTTGTCTAAAATTAGCTTAAAAAACAATTATTATCACTTTAGTCTTTCTGGAAGTTACAGCAAGAACGAACACACGATGATAAACGAGATTTATTATAAAACCTCAATAATTTTTGTGTCCCATATATTTTATTTTTAACTTCTCTTAAAAGTATCGATAAATTAGGATAAAATTAACATGCAAGTACAGAATGCACTTCTGAATTTTTCTTGCGGCTGGATTTATAAGCCTCGAGTTATATAAGAAAGGTATAGGTTCTATCAAACGAACATAAATATTCTCGAAATGGTAAACGCGCGATGACGACATCAATGATATCATTGAACGACCTCGGAATTCGCACACCACGGCAAACATTATGTCAGTCTGTTTCATTGTATATAGGCTCGAGTTTACTACGAGCGGAATGAATGAGTAACCAGTCAGTTTCTATAGAATAAACTCAATCCGTAGTTGTGTAACAGGAGCTGCATCTACGAGAGACGCCGTATATTTACATGAAATTAAGTCTATGCCAACATTGCACTCTCGTTTCGCAAGTGACTTCTACGCAATATTTTTTTGTCGAAGTGTGCTACGATTCGACTTTACTTGGAAAATCGGTTAACCGTTATCAACGATACTTCTCGAAAACGAGGAGACGACCTCGAAACCTCCTTAAATGTATCTCGGTATTACACCGTACGTTGTAACTTGTATTGCAAGTTAGTAGTTAGTAAAATGCAGCGATAACGTTATCTATAGTCGACTATGCACTTTAAGGTGCGCATCATGCATAGTAACTTTGTTTGATTATAGATAAACAATATAGGGCAATTGCTATATAATATTATTATCTTCCTACAAAATTCAAGACAATTTTCCAAATCTCAAAACTATAACTACAAGAAAATTCATTTCTAATTTAACCCATTCTGTTAATATATGAAAGCACGAATGTGAAAAGATTAATATGCGTTTAGACGTGCATTTTTAATCGACTCCTAGCACATTGTTTTTATTCGTTGATGGTAACGGATTGCATTTTTAATACATTCCAAACTTAGGAATTAAATACTATTTTTTTTCTGCATAAAATGCCCGAAAACGTGTAAATTATTGGAAGTCTACATAAGCAATTAAATTACTTGTACATTTGTACTTTATCGAATAATTTCTTGTGTATATACATGCACGAAAAATTGAACAGAAATATTGCGAATATGCATGACCTTGAGGATAAATTTATGCATCATATATTTAAATGCATCGCATAGAAAACTATTATGCTAATGCAAAATAGAACGGAGAAAAAAAAAAGATAGAAAATAATCATGACGCGAGAGACGGCAAGAGAAGAAAAAAACTGCATTGAACGGAGTCGCCGAGCTGCGCCGAGTAGTAACAGCAACAATAAACTGTCCAGCCGTGAGGATAACACAAAGGAAACATAGTATATCGCGCGCATGGATACTAATAACAACACAGACATACGAAACAGGTTTTGAGAGAAGAATGGTCAGGTCTCGTAGTAGTCGCGGTACGAAAAGGTAGGAGGAGGAACCACGAAGAGAGAAGTCAGTCGGTTACTGCCGCAACCCCCGCTGCAAGGGAGGAGAGACTGAGATGCGAGATACGAAATGCGAGATCCGAGCGGTTTTTCTGGGGCCCTCGAAGGGGGGGGGGGACAGGGGGAGAGGGACACGATGGTGTGGACGGCGATTTGAAAGGAAATGAGCGCGGGATGATGCAGGCGTGGGTGAGGATCGCGGCGAAGGCAGGGGATGGTCTCTGCCGACGAACAGAGGAAAAAAGGAATGAAGGGACGAAAGGGCCGGGGAATGATGTTTCGAGGGGTCTATGCAATCTACGGTGGCGTCTGATTGTTTGATGCCTGGGCGCAAGCGATTCGTGGTTACGTTACTGTCTCTGCCTTTTCGCACGCTGCCGGTGCAGTACGTAGCACGGCGAATGCGCTGACGATTATGCACTCGCTTCTTCGTCGCCAGATAATTAGGAGTTAATTAACTAATGGCCCTTTATGCGCATACCCTTCTTAACCGCGATATACCGCGCTTATTCTCTTTCTCCCTCTTTCGTTTCTCTTTTCTCTCTCTTTCTCTCCTCTCCCATACGTTGCTATTCCTCATTCCTCACTACACCTTGCTTTCACCGACGCATCCTTTTCTCCCCACGATGCACCCACTGCGTTCGTCTCGTCATTTTCCAATTTCCCTCGCTGGCGCTACCGCCCTTTGTGCTTCTTCTTAGACACGGTGAAGCGTTTGAATGCAACCACCAGCCCGCTGCGGTTCTTGCGCTTCTCTCATTTTTTTTTTTGTCTCCTGCGAGGTTTGATATGCCGTAATGGCGCGATGTGCTGCCGCGACGCAACGGAGGAAAAGAAAAATCAGTTTTCGGCTTTTGCAAGTCTTTTGTCGAATCGCTGGTTATACGCGAAGCATATAAGAATCAAGATATTAGAAGTCAATGAAATGTCAACGACAGGCTAATGTGGAAAGCTTCGACAATTGTACTTTTCTTGTGGCATTATCATATTATAAACTGAGACTTATCTTTATCAAAGTGTTTAATTTTATACAAGATTTAATCTTATCTAAATAGCTACATTGAAAACTGACAATAGCAGTTTTAAAATATCGATTATCTAGCTCATTTTGAAAACAACCGTGATCTTTATAAATATTTCGAATTGATAAGTGAATTAATTTAAGGATAAAACATAAATAAAATTTCAAAATTTTAATGCTTAAAGAAATGTTTTAAAATTCTTCGTATTCTTAAAAAAAAAAATGTAATATAAATTAATTTTCTTGTTGCTTTCTCATTAGAATTCACTACATCTTTTTTCAGCAGCCCTATTGTAACCTCCCTTTCGCGCGAATGCGAAACACATACACATACAATGCAAATTTCGTAGATGCATCTGGGAATTAACTGAGGTACGTGTATAATATGACTCGCGTATGAGGGGTTTAAGAATATTTTTTTGAAAATCCGTCGACAATATGAAATCCTTTGTGAAACATGTCCGGAGTATGTTTCGCATTCGCGCCTTTAATGAATAACTGACGACGATCCCATCGAGACTTCGACATTGGATTTTCTAATTATGAAATTGCTAATGGGAAAGTTCGTTCTCATCGTTCGCAATTCAGACGATGCGACAATGCATTTAATCCACATGGAGTTTATTCTTTCAGGTTGATAATAAATAATAGTTGATCCGATGTAATATTATTAAATAAATCAATTTTTCTTATTAAATAAAAATATTTGTTATCTGTGTTGCCCATCTGTGTTTCAGGTCTCTTATTATTTTACTTTATTTCAGATATCATTCCCCATCAACATTACATCACATATATCATCACTTTCCGTTATTCTATTAATATATAATTTCCCGCTAATTTCTATTTCAGTGATCATCCATTTTTGCATTAGCCGAGGCATACGGGAAACGATATTTTAATGCGAATAGCACATTACTGTAGGAACATAAAATTTAATATGGAAAGCGCGACTAGTTCCGCCGCGGTGTACCACCTTCTACGTTACACCGGAACGGACGCGTTAACATTCATCTTGTGTTGCAGCCGAAAGGAAGACATCCTTAGGCAAAGATTGGCACGGTTCGTGTTTACGCTGCGAGAAATGCAATAAGACCTTAACACCCGGGGGTCATGCCGAGCACGAAGGGAAACCCTACTGCAATCACCCTTGCTATTCAGCACTGTTCGGTCCAGGAGGTAAATGGAAATTTTCGTCTCGGTTCGAGCGATGCGCTTCGTTTCCCCTAAAACTGCTTCATATTCAAAACCCTTCGTAGAACATCGCCGTCCTGCATTTAATATATTAAATTAATGTGCATCTTCCTTATTCCATCTGTTTATACGCGTATATCTCATTTCTCTTTATACTGTTTTCAAATTAGGTTCGCAGCGCTTCTGATATTGCAGGTTCGTGTAATGAAATAATCACTGTTATTGCAGGTTTCGGACGTGGCGGTGCGGAAAGTTATGTTTACAATAAATGAAGCGTAAATGTAAATGACAATAATGTCTATTAAGGCAGTTGTATAATTTTTAATATAAGGAGCAGTTGGACACTTAAATATAAAATAACGATCATTTTCGTTATTTATGTATACGTTATAAATATCTCTATTTTTTACAAGATGGAATGTATGTTATTAAATATAATAACGATGCTATATAAGAATAGAGAATGATTANATTCTTCATCTATCTACCATCAATCCTTATCCTATGCTTAATTTATTTATTTAATGTTTAGCACGAGGATAATACAGATGTTTTATATGTCTGCGGTACATTAGGCTATATAACGCCGATAAGGGAGAGATGCACATTCACGACTAGAGATGCGTTGCCATCACGTGCAGTCAGCTGAGAATAAATAAAGAATTTTCATGTAAACAATATAGGCAACATAATGCAACACTTTTCTATCTTTCATAATCTATTAAAGTTATACTTTCCTGTTTATTATATTAATTATTGATTTTTTTCTATATTCTCTCTAAGAGTATATGGTACTATAAACAGATGTCGCTAAATACACTTCCACGTATTAATAAACTTTATGCTATATTAGTTTTAGAAAGTATCGATTTTGATGTAAATGAAAACAAAGATTTATTTCTATTGTATTGTAATTCTAAAAAAAAGAAAGCTTTATTTTTCACTTTTAGTAGCTTTATTCACTTCTATTTAGCTTTTGCAAGTTTATTATACATGTATTTGCCATACTTGCCGATTTTATGTACAACAAAATTAATATTAGTGATATCATTTTTTCGTTGATTTTTATTTTTTATAATACATGCAGGATAGAAAGACAAGAATACTCTAATGTTCTTTAAATTTTCTTTAATATCTTTAATCCAAATTGCAAAATGGAAATATTAAATTATTTTTAAAAAAGATATTTTTCGTATATAATTTTTAAAAATATTTTTGCAGGTATTGGATTTCTGCAGTAATTTAAATTAATCGAATATTAAATTTAAAAATATATATGAAAGATTGATTTAGGGACTTAGATGTAGAGATGAATATTTTATGTATGTATATATATGTATATATATATATATATAAACCTCATATTTATTTAAAAAGGATGTACAGAGTTTTGTTTGCAAGTATCAACAGCGAGACTCGGCAAGAGCGGCGCACGGAACAAGAATATCACACGGAACAAATAAAATAAAATGAGATAATGTGTGCTCGATTAAAAATGCGCGGCTGCGGCGTTCGAGTCGAAATCTCAGCAGTTCGCAAATGTATAATTCGCGCAAACGAATTCACAATTCCGCTCATCGCTCGAATGCCGCACACAGTCGTTTTTCTCTTCGTATCTTCTATATTCAATTCCATATTACAATTATGCTTCATCGGCTTTTCCTCCTACGGAGACTACAAAACGTTTACTGCAATATTGCTCTCTCAACGGATTCTTTGGCAAAACTTATTACACATAGGTCATCATTACAATTAATAAATAATGTATTAAATAATATATAATGATGATGATAATAATAATAAAATATAATAATGATAAAATAATGAAAATAGTGAAAATAGCAAATAGAATAATAATTAATAATCAGAGTCATTACGGTAATAGCAATAAAGTAACAATGTATAAGTATGCAAAAAATCGTACCGAACATCGGACACAATGATCTAGCCCATATTTGGCCAATTGAGATTCAAACATCTGTATCTTGTGCATGCACGCGCTAAATTATTCTTCGAACTTTTTTCTGAAAAAGTGTGCCTTTCCTTTTGCAATGCCGAGCTGGAAAACTTATTCGCTAGGTTTGCAGTGCAAAAAATCTCTCGCGTAGTTTTTAGTAGTCTGCGTTTTTTTTTCCCTTTCTATACGGCTTTCGTACATGTTATCGTGGCACATTATAATTGTAAGCAATAAGTATCATAATTGCGGTTCAATTAGCAATTTAAAGACGTCATTTGCAATCGCTAATTTTACCTTCATGATAAATCAAATTAAAATAATTGCAAATTGCTAAAGTGCGTAACACAGACAGTGGAGACAAAATGATTTTCGCGACAAGTAGTACGGTTTAATTATTTGACAAAGGCGATCGATACGGACGGAACATCGCGCGAGAGATTCAGAAATTTCATCAATTGACTGGGATCAATAATAATTTCGATTTTGCGAGCACGCTTTGGATCGACACTTTATGAAAGAACATTTTATACCCGCTATTTAATTTTTACTGTTCCATTTATTTCAATGTGCAGTATTTGGTTTACTAGCGCATCTCTTTTGAATGTGACTAGAAATTGTCGGATTAGTCGAAGTAGAATTGTCAAAGTAATTTTCAATCTACAACATTATCCGGCAAGTTGAGTAAATTCGAGACGCATGAAATTTGTAGCGCGTGCCGCTGAAGCATCAATAATTAACACGGTAATTAAATCAGAGAACGCGCGTGCGCTTGCGAACGTAATTTCTCATTAAAAATCTCCGACGCCCGGCGCTAATTGCGCCTTCGTGATAATCTTCTCCGGCGCGTTCCGCCCGACGACGAACGGGAACCGACTTCCGCCGCAAAGCGGAAGCGTGGCGAATGCGTCGAACGGAACGGGAGAACGAGCGTGATCGCCGAGCTGTCGAGGAAGTGTCCACGCGCCGACTTGTGCTAATTACCACGAATAAGAAAGAACGCTCTCCGTACAATAGCGATTAATATCTCGATATGACTCGCGGTTAGTACGTACTTACCTTAACAAAATTAAAAATTAATTTAAACAAAAAAAAAATATCAATTCTCTGAATCTTTTAGCGACGAGCTATCTTTGAAATAGTCTTTCTTCATTTTTTTTTTCATTTTTCATTTTTCATGTCGATCCTACACGCCGCTCGCGATTACGCATTAATTATCCGTGTGTGAAAAGGCCGCTCAAAACCGGCGCAAAGGTCACGCTTTTTTGCCGCAACTGCGCGACGTGCTCGTTCGTTCGACGATCCGTATGATGTATATGTCGTATGTCGGTGCGTGCCTGCGTGCTGCGTGCGTGCTGCGTATGTACGCGTGTGTACGTGCATGTGTCGGGTTTACTCGCGCGTGTGTATATGGTCTTTGGTTTCTACAAAAAATATATATAATATCCTTAACAGTAGTGATCATTACGGTCGACTCCTGATTTAAAAATCTCAAACTTATCGTGTTATACTCTACGATATTCTTAAAGGGGCGGGGGGGGGGTGAGGGGTCGTTGTGCCTACAGGAGAGAAAAAACGTGCCGTTGGGGGCGCTTGACTTTGTTTACACGAATCATATATATATAATATATATATTTTTATTCTTATTTATATATGTTCAATTTATATATATTTACATGGTCAGCGACTATGTTCGCCACGCGAGCGCGCGCTCGCGAGGGCGGTCACGACCACCGCGTGGAAATTATACTAACTGAGGATCATTAAATTAAACTACCTACCGCCGCGGCTCTCCAGAGAGCGGCGGCGCCGTCTTTAACGCTTTCGAGCATTCGAGATTCGCTCGCATCGCCGCTATTGGCAATTGATAAGTCGATCGATGATTCTTCGTATTATAATTAATAAATAAAACGTAAAGAGGAAACGTTTGTATTGCAAAGAACAGCAGCGACACGAGGGAACTCTGTACGCCAATGCTCTGATGTGACCGTCACTCGTCAAGCTCGTTTTACGCGAAATCACGTCGCGCGCTCGTCGATCAGATCAAATATTCAAGTCGTCCATCTTGAACGCGATGGAATTCAGAACTCCGAGCGCAGCTAATCCTAGAATCGTTTTAACGTTCCTTGTCCGAAAAACGCCACTTATCCAGATTCATCGGCGTGAAAAGAGTGTTTGTCGAGCCATCATCCTAATCTTCATCATCTTCTTCTTCTTCTTCTTCTTCTTCTTCCGACATATTTAATCTTCCCCATGGATTCATCGGTATCCCTCGCATTCCGAACTTTCCATTGCGCATTCCCGAAGCGGTTAAAAGGAGATCATTGCTTAATTTCGAGATGGTGTCTCTTGGTGATATGGCGTCCGTCGCAACTCGCTGTCTCCCCGCTGATCGTTGGGAGACGCTCGCTCAAGAGTTCTCCCGTCGTGCGGTTCGACCATCAAGCCAGGTAGAGGTCCGTCGGCGTGCCGGAGGTGTGGTCCGGCTTCGTGCAGGCGCTTCCAGTCGGCGAGGCTGCGCTGGCCCCGCTGCTAGCCCTGGTAGCCGCAAGAGGCGAACGACTAGCCACGTCGGCGCTGCTCTCTGGACCGCCGCTGGTGCAACCGCCGCCGCCCTGCTGCGACGTATGAGTGGCTGTGTCTCCGTTGCAATAGTAGTACGTGGAATCTACAACAAGAAGCGATTACGTTCATCGCGCGAATGGAATTTACTGGTTTTTCTTGTATCTGCGTACAATACCCTACTTAACATTGCGCGGCGATTCGCGATAATATCGAATTTTTATCACGTGTATACACCTGCAAATTTTGCAGGTCCAATTAATGTATCCGCGAACGTGGTGTCTGCTTACGTCGTACATTTCACAATTTGTAACGTTTGCATATTTAACCGTGTTTTCGCCGCAACAACTTTTCCCGGTCTGTCTGTGTGTGTGCGTGTGTGCGTGTGTGTGTGTGTGTGTGCGTGTGTGTACGTATATCGCGCAGAATTAAGATGGAGTAAAATTGTTTTCCGCGATGCGCCTATCTAATTTTCGCGTTTAATTATAGCATTCACGTAACGCTCGCGTGGAATATCAGGAACAAGGAGGAATAAGTTGAGCGTGCGCGGGGAAGTGGGCGAGAGCGTTGCGATATCGCGAACGGATCTGCATTACGTGTTACGAGGTACGGGTTAGCGTATCGCGTGTCCGATAGGAAAAAAAAAGCGGTTTATTATTCTATTCGTTCCTGACGCGCGCGATGCGCGCTCTCTTCTGGTGTGCTTGCACCTCGAGGTATCGCGATCTAGGCGGCTAATGCCGGCCAATCTTGTACGTTATGAGGGATAGGCATCGAATCGCGGGATTGTATTAGAACCGGACGGAGAACGCAACGTAGCTTCTTACGGGGAACTAGTTCGGTGTTATCTGATATGAATCGAATTGCAACTCGTGTTAACGAGGAACGAGGCTAGGAAGTTCTATTTAGATCGCGAGGAATTGTGTCCGCATACGCGGTTACATGAGCGTAACCGAGAATAGGGGTTTTTTGCTAGGCTATATCTTTATGTGTGTATATGTATCGTTTGATTCTTGCAGGCTAAAGAGTACGGTTGGTTTTCGCGCATTTTTTTAGAACGAGTAATAACTGTCGGTTTTGCGAATGGTTGTGTAACGGTCGGCTGGCGTTTCCCTTTCTAGCATCGTTATCAATGGCGTTACCGAAATATCGGTCTACCTTGTTAGTGTTTTCATATTTCGATGATCCTAATCTAATCGGTACTCATACTCACTGTTTACTTACTGAGCAACCCGCTTGTCGCTGCTCCATAACCATAGCCGCTGTACGGTGCACTTGAATACTGGGAATATGCCGCGCTATACGCGTAGTCGCCACCACCTGAACAAAAGTCGACGATAAGCTGATTAATGCGGGCTGACAATGTCGGCGTTTCTAAAATTAACACATTATGTTAACGTTTTAATTCTCTTGCAGATAAAGTCACGCGAAAGAATGCGTTAAGAAATAAATTAGGCGTGCAATTTGACTTTGCACGATGGAAACATACGGACTTTTCATAGTATCTATTATAGTTCAGTCTAAATAGTAGTTATTGCTATAACTGATGCCAAACAAATAACTACAGCAATTCTCTTTAGAAAATAAAATATTGATATAACGAATGATTGAATGAATAATTGCATAAGTGTGAATGATTCACTTATATATATTTAATTCTGTGAAAAGTCAAAAAATATATTATTCCAATTCCATGTCGATTAATATCCTCCATTGGTACGCGACTCTCTCCAATGGATAAAATCCACCCTTCCGATATATTTGCCGTTGCTCGTCGCCTCGAACTGGTAAATCAGCGCTCCTCAGACAGAGCTCTGACTTACCCTCCGAATGTACCGCCGGGCTCGGTTCAACCCCCGAAGGGTACATGAGCACCCTTGTCCTTGACGAATGGTTAAGCAAGCGGTTTTTGGTTGTACTCACCGGTGGCGTAGTGTCCGAAACTTGGGAGCATCGTCGAGTACGGCGGTATCGCAGAGGCTACTTGGGGCTGAGAAACTGGCGGCTGCAAGACCGTCAGTCCGGGATCCCCTCCGGGGGTGTTGGGGGCCGCGGGGGTGGCGTTTGTCTCGTTCTGCAACGAAATCGGGGGACTTTGCTCGCCCCCACCGGCCCCCACCCCGACATACGATACTGCGACGGTACTGCTCTCTGCTATGGCCATGCACAACACAACACGACATTCGAATCAAGCACTAGCTAACGATCAGCGCCTTACGTCTAAAGCTTAATTAAACTGTTTTGGTGGGGACCGGGAAGAAAATCGGGATTTGGGATCTTATTCATTACTTTAGAATTTGTTTGTCATCTTTCACAAACATAACGAGTTTCTATTCAAATATTTTTTCATTCCTTTTACTTCTCCATGACTTTGTCAATGCATAAATGACATTTTAAGAAATTAACAGAAATTTTCTCCGAGAAAGAGAAAATTTTATACAGAGAAATTTTGTATAAAAAATAAGATCGCACTATATCTGTCTGATTTGAATGTAAAATACAATAAAAAAAAAGAGGAAAACAACAAGAGAAGAAAAACAATTGTATCTCTTTACACTAAAACATTTGCGATGCGTGCCTCATATACATTTTTGATTCATCAGATGTAAAATACAAATAATTATCGTGGATAATAAAAGGATTCTTTTGGAGAACGGGAGATGCCGCGCTTTATCTCGCGGTAAGTTAACACCATTAACACTCGACATGGTAGTACACACTTGAGATGTGGACATATTAGTTGGATACGCGCATATCTGAGAGAGGCTTGATAAAACCTTATGCTCAGCGAAACAGGTGTACATGATTCGGCACGACCGTAAGAGAACTAAAGAGGTGGCGAACTCACCGGTGGTGTGGTAAGGAGACATGTTAGCCCCGTCCAATGTTTGGCTCAATTTTAGTTCTTGCATCGTCAGTGGCGCGAGCGGCGTCAAAGTACCACCTGCTATTAAGGGATCCCCATTTTTCCGTTATTGCGGTTCTCGTATCGTCGACGGCCAATCAAGGCGGAACGTTAAAAGATTACTTTGCCGCGGAGAATACTCGTATATTTTCAAATCAAGAGTGCATTATAAAAATCGTTCTTAATAGCGAGAATTGTTGTGGCGCAATTAACTTCTTCGCGTTTATAGACAGTGTAGAAGTCGAAATACTTTCGCGTAACACTCTTCGCCAAGTACCTTACTTGTGATGTTGTTACGTATTAACAGTGCAGTAAGCCACGATTGTGACTTTAACCATCTATGTCTTGTCCTTCAAAAATACTTCGATCCGGGGCGAAGATCCTCGATTGAATTTCATGAGATGAAGCCGCCGTTACACGCCTCGCTTCGTCCATTCCGAAAAGCACCGATCGGGAGAATTCGCGACGCGACGCGGCGTGACCGAGTTGCTCGCAACACGTGCCACCGGAGAAAGTTCCGTTCATGTGTTGTGCACCACGTTCGGCGCGGTTATATACTTCTCAATACTTTGTACCGTCTGTATACGTTCCGCCGCTGATCGACCGCCTTTAAACGGCGAAATGAAAAGTGGAAGAATGAAAGAAAGAGAGCGCGAGAGGGTAAATAT